>JAQFJB010000010.1:10902065-10915414 GCA_029874875.1 Naso minor | reverse complement strand
TCTCTCTTTCATTATTTTACAGAAGACAGCAGAGAGTCTTGCTCAACTCCGGGGGGTGGTTTTTATTATGCCTACTTGTACTTCCACCATTCTCTCCACTTACATGACCAATCACTTAAATGCACCACAAGGAGATGCAGGATGAGGAGGAAGGAGGAGGACTGTAACCGGCGGTAACCATGGATATCCCAAACATTGTAAGAGCTGAACCGTCATTTTGATGGGTGAAGGCAGAGGGTGTGCGGATCGTGGCCGTGGAGTTCACAGAGGAGCTGTGGATCCAAAACTTCAGGATGACGCACTCTTGTTTTATTTTTGTTAGATTTTGTTTGTTGTCTGTTTTGTTCTCAACCTCGCCTCAACACTTACGAGTCAGCTGCTCTCTGTTTACAGAACCAGGCCTATGAGTTTGAATACGGAGCCGCGTACGGCTGGACCCTGTGTGTGTTCACTGTCATTATGGCCTACAGCATCATATGTCCTATTATTGTGCCTTTTGGTGAGTGGTTAGGAGGGCTGTTCTAAAGCATGCATTCATAAACACCATCACAATCATCATATGGTCAGTTTGTATAATTGCTTTAATTACTTCACTGTCAGTTTTGGGGGTTTCTGACGGCTGTGTTATGTGTGTCTACAGGTCTCCTTTATATGATGCTGAGACACCTGGTGGACAAGCACAACCTTTACTTTGCTTACCTGCCTGCTCGCTTAGACCGCCAGGTCCACCTTGGAGCTGTCAATCAAGCTCTGGCCGCGCCCATCATCTGCCTAATATGGCTTTACTTCTTTTCTGTCCTCAGAACAGGTTAGAAACAATCCTGAGCTAAAGCTGTAAGAAGTCAGCATCAGTAAAGTGAGTCAGAAGGATTTGGTTGTTATGGTCTGTAAACACGACATTCAGATTGGGCCCCTCCTCCCAGCTCCGCGCACCAAAAGTATCGTAACTTAGTGTGTACTACGTGTACTGTTATACTGCCTGTACCTCACTTTGCTGTTACATTGATATGGACATGTGGTCAATCAAACTGCCTGCTTTGATATGAACGGTGCTGTATATATGTAATTTTTGTTCCCCAAAAGCGCAGGCACACAGTGTGATTATTTCTAAAGCATCTATGAACAAAATCTTTGTAACATAAAGAATTATTGTAGCATTTACACAGAAGCAGCCATATTTTTTAAATGAAGGAGGCTGTGCATCTTATTTAAAGCCCAACAGGAATGTTTTATCCTCCTGTATTTGCTCTCTCCACGTGCTTCTCAAACATTACTGTCTCCTGATTGACCAGTGATCATCAGACTTAGATATTTATACTGTGTGTAATGCACATTTGTGTAACAGCTCCTTTTAGCTAATGTAGCCAAATGCAGAGAAGATGACAGACTAGCTGTAAAAAAACAAAAAAACAAAACAAATGTATTGAAATGAGAAGCAGATTAATGGCTCAAAAATACTAAAAATCAAAAGTGAACATTTAAAAGAAACATGAAAGACTTCTTAACTTGGGGCAAAAAAATTCTCAATGCCATGTTTTAAACTCTGTGGTTTTCCAGGTTTCACTCATGCCACGTCTCTGTTCACACTGGTGGTTCTTTGCATCACTGTCTTCATCTGCGTCAGCTACACCTGCTTCGGCCATTTCAAGTACCTCAGCCCACACAACTATGAGGTGAGCATTGTCTGCTGGTGTTTGCAGAGCTGTCAGCTGTTTGTCCCTCCTCACACTGAGCACTCATGTCGTTTGTGTTCTTCTGCAGGTGAAAGAGGAGGATGAGGATGCAGCAGATGGAGTGGAAGAAAACACAACGGTACTGTACTTGTTTCATAACAAATTCCAGTGCAAGAAAAAAAAACAGACTTACTTCGGACGTAACTGATCTTAGAGATCTGTACTGTTAAATAAAGGGTATTTTTTCTCATGTATGTGTCCCCTAAAATGACAAATCTTGACTGAAATTACTTGAACTGTATCTGTGCAAAGATTGTCACTAGACAGGTGTTTTTACATTTCTGTACTGAGGGGGGCGATGTCTGTCCACTTACTTGAAACCTAAGATTTGATCAAACACTGGGCAAGCTACATTTACCATGTCACAAATTTAAAATCCCATCGCAGGCAAACAAAGCTCCAGCTCAGAGCAGACTTGTCAGTAGGTTTTAAAAGCATTCTGTATTTTTTGACAGCAAACATGGTCACAGGGCTGGTAGTTACAGTAACATTTACTCTTTTACACTTACTTGAGTTACTTTTGTGATCAATTTTACTTGTACGAGTAGTTTTCATGCCACAGGCTTATTACTTTTACTTGAGTATATTTGTGATGAAAGAGTACTTCTTTAACTCAGTTACATTTGGCTGCGTTCCACTCGTTACTTTTAATTTTAATCATTTTTTTATTCGATGCACAATTTGCTCACTTGTCACAGAGAGACGTCTTAAGCCAAAGTTGCTAACGGCAGCTATAATTTCATTATGTTTCACCACTTAGTCGCATGATGCCAACACACCAAAATCAAAACCAAACAAAACCTCTGTGCCTGTGACACACACAGCAACACAGCAGTACACACTGGAGCACACACGCACACCGAGTGGACAACAACATTGGATGATACAGTTGCGTCTGTCTTGATAACTTTAAATGGTCCAAGTTTGTTATTCATTAAGTAAAATCCCAGAGCTTTATAAAGAGAATCTACAGAAACACATTCTATGAAGCCCATCTCTATAATGCATTGAATGAACATATATCACACATTATAACCACACCAACAGTGCATTGTTGGTGGTCAGGGTAAACCCTAACCCTGCTTGTAACTATAATTATACAGCACTGTAGGCGCTTTATAAGTATATTCATGATGCATTATAGATGCAAACTATCACATTATGACAGCACAGTAGATTAGGTGATTAACTGAGAGAAGTGAAAGTGAAGAAAAGTAAGTAAGTAGCAAGCTACCTGTAAGAGCCATGAAGGCCCATAGGGCAGAAGCTTAGCTCCTGTTTTTGAGGCGTGAGGTGGCTTGATGTACACGTACGCCCCCTGGATGTGATACTAGTATGTCGCAGAGACTTACCCCCGTTTTAACTCTTGACGATAAGCAGGAAGGCATCAGGTACCATTTTTATAGTCTTTGGTATGAGTTGGCCTGGGATTGAACCCCAGCCTCCTAATCTCAGGGCGGACACTCGAACCATAAGGCCACTGAGTTGGTTGAAGAAAATCAGGCCAGTGTTTTTATCCTTGTTTTTGAACAATTTGCTCAAGAGCTGACTCATGATGAGATGTTCTTGTAGTGAACCATGGCTGTTCTTCCAGGCAAAGGACATTTTGGAAGTGTCCAGCTTTGCCTCATAAATTTTTATGATCTCTCCCTAATCTTTTCCGTTCCTTTATATCAAAGTCATACTTTGGCAATTACATGCAATATTGCATCACACACATCAAGGAGGATGAAAGAATACACACAGATTGATATTGAGAAACACCCTCAAAGTGCATTCCTTTGTTTTCAGTACACATCTCTTTTGTGTTGTGTAATTACAGGTCTATCTTCCCAGAGTGCTTAACCCCAAATCACCTGCCAAGGCCCCACAGGAGGCTAAACTTCAGCAGTCTTATGGCTCTACAGACGCGAGCCCGATCTGCAGCACAGTGGAGGACAGTGTGTCAGATGCCTGATTCAACATGTTTCAACACTGTGTTAAAGCTTTGGAAACAAAATCTCAAAAAGTCCTGATCATAAAACTTCTTCCTTCACAATAATTTCATCAGGGAAGTCAGAGTTTGAATGTAACTCTATCCTACTGCCTAATCAAACTTTGCTATTGGAAGAAAATTTTCAAACGATACAAAGGAAAAAGATATAATATATTCCAAAAACTGATTCTGTATAGATTCGATTCTGTATAGATTCGATTCTGTATAGATTCTGAATAGATTCTGTATCTTCCGCTTCTTAAAAGATCGGTTTACAGACCAATGAGGACAGTGTGCTGAGTTTCCTTTTAGATTATTATTTGTAATTAAGAACCATGTACACAATTTTTTTTACTATTATCCATTATAAACTAATGAATGTTCAGATAAAACCAGCCATTTCAGACAAGCCATATGATTGTGAAACAGTAATGGAATAATTGGAATGTTTCTTGCAGATAACCAAAAATGAATTATTACCAGACGAGGACAATCAAGGAGCATGACTCATGCTAAAGAGGTTGACAAGCACATCTGTGGGTTTTAGTCTGGTTTAGATTTTTTTAAAGTGCCTTTTTTATGCCAAAGTGCAAAACCTGCTAAGGGAATAACTTTTTACTAGGGCTGTCATCAGTAATGTGTTAATCGCGATCAATTAAAAGGCCGCAATTAACCCTGTTATTTTTTAATCACGTTAATCGTGTGCTGCTTTTTTGTCCCTTCAATGCATCCTCAGTCAAGCTGCTGTAGTGGTTTTCCTGCTTCGTAGAAGAAAGACAACAATGTGCCTCTGATTGGCTCGTTTTTTCTTTTTATTTGCCTTCCTATCAAGTTCGAGACAGGAAGATAGATACCAGTCTTTCGACTGTGCGTGACTCAGATTAGCACAGATGTAATTTTAGAATCAAATACGTACCGAAAGTAAATCACAGTTTGCATGCACAAAACACCATGGATGTGCTTGTATGTAGGTCAGCTAAACAAAATGTCTGTTAAAAAAATGAAATTACATAAAGTGCTAATCTGAGTCTTAAAATAGCATAACTTGGTAAATAAACTAGCCACAACAAGCACACAGGACTGTTTAGATTTGTTGGAAAATTTATCTGATGACTTCAGGTGGAGGCAGGCTAGCACTTCCCACTGACTACCAGTGTTTCAGCTAAGCTAATTAGCGGTGGGCAAGCTTTGCCCATCTTTCTTTCTTTTCTTTTCTTTTCTTTTTTTTGGTTTCATCTTTTTCTTGCAACTGCACCAGACTTACGCAAGAGACGTACTCCAGTCAGCATTTGATTCCCAGTCAAGTTACACTGGTAAGAATGCTTTACGTTGTTAAGCACTTAAAAACTGTTGTGAAATGCAAAATAATATAATTTTAAACAGGTGATAAAAAAAGAGAATTATCACAGTTAACTACTGAAATTCTGCGATTAATTGTGATTTTAATAAAGTTAATTGTTTGACAGCCCTACTTTTTATTGAATGTTGATATTGCAATTTTTGTACTAAGTGAAACTTGTGTTTACTAACAACAGCTGAATGTTTTCACTTTTGTCATTAGACAAGAGAAAATAATAATCTGTATTGCAGGACTTTTGCATCCAAACTTTTGTGGTTAGAGACATTATTTTCATTACGTTTATTTGTATTTGATGTATAATAATACTTAAATGTGTTTTCAAAATGTTTATTTTAACTTGTTTTTTGGAACTTATCCTGAGAGGCAGACTGTTATGCATCAAATGACTGGTATAATGTTGAAGTGAGACATGAAATTTCTTCACATTGCATTTTCCAGATGAACTGAATGTAAAATACAAACCGGAATCACAGCTTCACAGTTATGTGTCTGGTCATTAGGGGGCACTGTTGAACTACACTGGGGGAGCTCAACCTCTTTAATATTCATACAGCAGTGACAAAGGACAAATGCACAGTGTGGCATTGAGGATTTCTAACTTATTGTGACATTGGTATGAGCCAGTTGACTGGGCGACAATTCGAGTGGCTCCACCTCCTCACCTGATCTTTCACTATTGTCTGCCTTTCTGCCCCTTCTTTCCCTTCTCTTTTCTTTCTCTTTTTCCTGACCTCTCTCACTGGGATACCTGCCTTAGCTGAGAAAGTCCCTTGTTGTCATTTAAGGCTTTTAAGCACTCTGTTGTGATTAGTACATTTGTTCAATATGGGTAATGATTAGTGAAGCTAACGACACATGTAGGTTAATAGCTACAGTGAAAAGAGGGGTTTGGATTGTGAGACATCGGTCAGTATACCCTTCAAGAGCCTCACAATTATTGTTGAAACAACGACTAAATTTAGCAACATGAACCACAAAGTGGTTCTGAATAGCTTAACAACAAATAAGCACCTCCTGGCAAAGACATTTGACACACTCTTCTCTTTTAGGTTTCAGTTTTCACCTAATGGATGTGCAAACTTTTACTTAGAGGTCTTACACACCATCTGCAAGGAGTGAAAGAGTCTTCTGCCAAATGTAGAAGAAGATAAGATATACAGCTCCTGTTAGGCAGAAATCCATTCATTCATTCATTTTTGTAACCACTTATCCCTTTGCAGGGTCACTGGAGGGCTGGAACCAATCCCAGCCAACACTGAGCGAGGGCAGGGTTCACCCTGGACAAGTCACCAGTTCATCACGGGGCTGACATTAGCCATGCTTTCCAATACCCATACTGCCTTATTGTTTAGTATGCCCGATAAAGATTTAGTATGTCCCAGTGTTTGTAGTATGCCTGAAGTACCAGGATGTTCTACTACATCTGGTCGGATTTTGCAGTATGCAAGCCAGCATGCTTTTCTGGCCATTCTGACCCACAATCCTCTGCGCAGTGGAAAATATGTCACACCTGTCACGTTGTGCTGCTCAGATATAGACAAAGCTGAGACAGATGACAGATGACTGACAGAATGACAAGCGCCACAATGACAGATAACTGCATTTAACTAAGCAATGAGCTCAGTGATAGGACAGCATTGAACTTTGCTACACAAAGCTGAGTGAATAAATGAGTGCAAATGGTGAATTACATTTAAATTAATTTTACTTTTGAATGGCTTAGGAAGCATTCTTGCTCAACTTGTACTCCAAATTTTCATACTAATGTCGATTTAGGAACATCAAAGTTCAAGGTGTCCTATCATGGCGGAGTAGTATATCACAACTATGTGTGACAGTATGCACTTTGTTAGGGCAGCTGCGGTACGTACTACAAGCAAAAAGTGAAAATATGTGATTCAGAATGCACCCATAGGGACGAACAACCAGTCACACCTACGGGCAATTAAGAGTCACCAATTAACCAGCATGTCGTTGGACTGTGGGGGGAAGCCAGAGAGCCCAGACACGGGGAGAACATGCAGACTCCACACAGAAAGGTCCCAACCCAGCTGGGTATTGAACCCAGGACCCTCTTGATATTAGACGAGCGGATCTGGATAGGAACCCAAGACCTTCTTGCTGTGTGCCCACAGAAAGTTCAAAGTTAGTAACATTTGTAGTGGTTTTGGATGAGAGACGACTGCATGAAGGCTGATGTCCATTTTGTCAGACAACTCTAAATTACAAATTTCAATTTCCCAAAAAGGAAATGCCACAGAAGTTAATAACTTCAAACTTCCTGCTTAACTGCTCAGAGTTGAACTGCACGTGCATGTCATGAGTGCTGAATAACTCATCCTCTACTGTAGGCCACAAACTTATCAATCACTCCTCAAAAATAAATACAAGCAGCGATGTTGTAAAGAAACCAAAACACATCACACTTACACTGTTGCTAACAGCTGCATATTTAGATTGTTTACATACAGACTTTGAAAAACATGTATTTCAACTGTTTCATATTGGCATAAAGATCTGAGTGCAAAGAGGTTATTGACTGTGCTTTACCCCTTTATCGGACAAAGATTGAGCATTGCAAAACAATCTCTCACTTGTTTACTCTTTCTCAAGAGTATTATTTCATTCTGTGTGTGTGTGTGTGTGTGTGTGTGTGTGTGAGTGAGTGAAGGATTAAGCAATAAAGACACTTTCTCTGTGCTGAATGTTCTCCAGCATTTTGAAAGTGATAATACAACCCATAACATAGGCAGATTTTTTGATGAAAATCCAATAATCATACAAACACACACCACACGGCTCCAATGCAAACTCGGAGACAGAGTTTTAGAAGACATACCTCAGCAAAGTCACATGAGAAAGCTGTACAGGGTCGGGATGCAGGGGCACTAATAACTTGCAGATATTCTCATGGGGCGCCAGGGTTGAGCTGGGAAAGAGACGAGTTTGATATAACATAGACACCTGATATACTGTCCGTGGGTTGTGTGCATGAAATGTTTACTGCACTTGCTGCTCGAGAGGGCTGTCTTCTGGGAGTGGAGCAGCAGTAATGTGGACGTTAAGGGTGCAGGAGCCTGGGAAGAAGCTCTGTCCAGCAGCAGCCAGATGCACACACCAAACTTTGACCCGATGTTAAAATTCACTGGCTCAGTTTCGGCCCACGTGGTTCTGGGCTTCTCGTAATGGGTGTGTGAAAGTCTGATCTGAAGTTTTGATCCAATTACAGTACTTGCAAACTGGGAGCGGTTTGTGGCATTTCATGTTCAAACAGTTCACTCAGAGGTTCATACAAACATGTATGTGTGACACTGAGTGTTGGGCAGAGGTATATTTCATGTGACTCAGATGCTAAAAGAAAAACTTTCATTAAAAAAGGAAATGATTTTTTAAAAAAAAATCTATGCACCAGCTGCTGTGGTGTCTTGACCTCAAGTTCCCCACATGGGACAAGATCCAAAAATGCTGGGCCCTACATTTCCCATAATGCAACTCGATAACATCTGTTGTTGAGCTTTAGCTATCTGGTAAATATCCAGATCTTTTAAACGCCATGCCCCGGTTAGTAACGCTGGCTTTTTGATGACAAAAAGCAGGGCAGGCCTATTCAAATGGCGGCTCGTGGGCCACATGCGGCCCAGAAGCAACCCCCAAGTGGCCCAGTCAGAAAAACAGAGTAAAAACCAAGAAAAACATGTTGCATGACCCTGCAGAAATGTCTATAGACCTTTAATACAACACTCTGCATAGCCTTGCAACATTCAACTCCCGATGCAGCACTTTGTTACAAAAATGTGTGGCTTGTGGTGGGAGTGGTAGTCCTATGATATCACCTCTAAAATCGTGTCTTCTCGACCCTCAAATGTAAAATTGACATTAAAAACATCAGTTTAGCTCTGCCTGGACAGACAAATACTTGTTTATTTTACTGCCAAAACCAAATGCCAAACAAGTGTGTGCTTGATTTGCCATGAGTGTGTTGCAATATTTAAAAGGGAGACAAGGACTAACATAACTTGTTTCTCATTACATGTCTTTATGTTGGTTTTAAATTTGTCTTTACCATCTTAACAGCTGCTGCAAATTCTCATATACACCTACAGTATATATCCCTACTTATTCTGTTTTCTAGTCGCATTTGTATTCATAGTCATAAGGCAGAGTTAAGTGTTAGCAAGAAGCGACTAAATTATCTAATTAACCAGTAAAAATGGATGTAATAATGTCGCCAAAAATCAACCTGTTGTCTTTCCCATCTTGTCACGTGGATCAGTGTGGTCAGGACCCCCTTAAAGCATTTCTTTTTAAAGCAGCAGGAAACTCTGCCGTGTGCAATGCCTCAGAGTTTTAAGCAGATCCAATGTAAAAACACACACGGCAAGCCTGGGCCGGGCAGCCTGGAAGAAAAAAGGTTCGAATTACGGGACTTGATGATAACAGTGATAATTTTTTTTTTAAAAAGAGAGAGAGAGACACTGATAAGTTGTAAATAATATACGTGATAGTATTGTGTCAATAATACAGCGCCTTTAAAATTACTTTCACAAGTTTTCCCTCTCACTTTTTCACAGTAGGAGGCAGTAATGCACCTTAACACCAGCTGCCATATAATAGAAAATAAATAAATAAATAAGTCTAACCTATTTTCATATTTAATTTCAAGGGAACTATGACACACGGTGAACGTCACATATGTTTATGTTACTAACCTCAGATTTTGTCCTCTGTGTTTTGTCCATCAGGGGTGGCTTTTGTTTTTTGGGACGTGTCTGTCAGGACCAAAGGAGCACAGCAAGAAGGAAGGGGAGGACAAACACACCTTGTCTTGTCCCACTGTGTACAGGGCGCTGAGAGAGATGTAGAATATCAAAACAATCCCATGGTTGAAGAGGTACTTAACCATCAGCACTCCATCCCAGTGTTGCATGATCCTCTGCAAGTGGACTGTACTTGATATGATCATCCTTGTACAAGTGCATCATTCTGATCAGCCGTTTTTGGACTTTTACGGACACTCATATGTGGAACACTTATGCTCTCTTTGAAAAAAAAAAAAAAAGGAAAAAAAGTCCAATTTTATGGTTCAAGGGTTGTACAGGAATTCATGGCTGCGTTTCAACATGTTTACTTTTTCTGTGCCTCTTCACTTTTTGGATAAGCCAAAGTAGACTGCAGTTGCTTTTCTTCTTATCGAAATACTGAAATTAAATTAAATTGATTCCAGATTGATATTTAAGTCTCAGCAGTCCGTCCACTTCGCTTCACTGAGCTGATGTCTGCGAGCTCGCTGCATATTTGATCTGGGGCTAAATTTTGCCTCGAGCAAAAAATGCAAATATGGTTTGAGGCTGATGAACTTCCTGTTTGCTTCCTGTTTATATGTCAGTAGTGATATACTGGACTCAGTCTGGTATCTCCTCACTTTATGAAAGGCTTAATAATGTAACATATTTTATTCATTATTTAATTTGTCAGCCCCTAAAAACCAAATAAGTATCTGTTGATTGAAAACAGATCAATGATAGAATGTCTCAACTCTATTTTATTCATTCCCCTGAAACAGACAGCTAAAAAATATATATATTTGCTCCTTACACTGGTACTTAGTTTTGTCTTAATATATTTCCCTGTTACAATTGGGCTTTTTTACTATAACATGTTGCAAAAACTTAGAGGATAAAGAAATACAGGTCTCAAGCTTGACAAAAATGCATGTGTAATGTACTTTATGTGCATTTCTTCAAATCCTTTTCGCATAATATTGTTTCTCACAAGAGGCTTTAAGTTCTGCTGGGGTTTTTTTCTGCATTATTTGTATTATTCTATTATCACTCCAATTTTATTTTGCTCCATTTTTTGCCTGTCTGTCAATGATCTTTTATGTTTGGTTTTTAAAATATGTTAAGTAACTTATTTCACTTGTACAAACATGTTATTTATTGTCATTGTACATATGTCCTTATTTTTTATATGTGTATATATACACAAATAAAAATAGAGATATACTTGAGGTGTGTGAGTTTGTCAGAGAAATCCAGCCATTTCGCTCTGTGAAAGCAGTTGTTTATTTCATTAGTTATCTCAGCGTGGGCTTGGATTCTGCACATAAATAAGAAAAGCTTCTCTTACAAACTGAAGGGGGTTTTTATTGAGGCACTTCAAGCTTGACTCATCTAAGATCTAAAAGTCAGAATTTCTGGGCCTCTGCCCAGAAATCCATCAATTTGACCATTAATTTTATTTGACCATTAATTTTTCAATTTATCCCTTGTGAAACCCCGAACTTTATGGAAGCAAATCAGGGGAGAAGCTTCTTCCCAACACATTTACAAAGTGACATTTAGGTAGCCTAAATATTGAACATTTTGCTGTTTCTCTATCATGACTGATTTAAAGATGAGCTGAACTGCCTGTTTCCAGAGCATCAACTGCTGCGTTGTGATGTAATATCTATTCAAACAGTAAACCAACCAATGAACAGGCTTTAGGGGCGGAACATAAGTTGGAGGAATCTGATTGGATTGTTGTTGGCAAGCTTTGTTACTCCTTGGCAACTGTTACTAGGGCTTTGGTAAATTTTAACACCAAACTAGCTTTAGTTTATTTAATGGTTACAGGTTTATGTAACAGGTAAGAGCAGCTGCATGGCCCTTTAGTTGAGTGGTATCCATTCCTGCCCCTATTACCACAGGACCGACACCGAGAAGGCGCCTTTACAGCGTTTCGTCCTGGTGCTGCTATATTTCCATTGACAGGTGGATTGGCGTGATATAATTGGTTGAAATAAAAAAATTATTCAACCAGTAATGGCCCGAGTCAATGCCTACATCAGAATTACAGGAGTTTTGTTTCAACTGAAAGATGGAAGTTCCATCTTTTGGCAGACTTTCTTTTAAAAAATACTATATTGATATACATTTTTAAATTTGACTAAAAAAGGAGCAGGGATATGGTCCAAAAGATTTGAAAGTGCATTTTTGAGTTCAGCATGTCTTTAAACCAGAACGTCAGGAGTACTATTAAACAATTACAACTGGGACAAAATATTTAAAGGATCATATTATGCTTTTCTGTCTCTTTCAACCTAAATGATGTTGCAAAATCGGATTGCCATTCAAAATGATGCCAAAGTATGAAATCATGAGGTAAGTGTATGTAGCAGTAATCCCTGTGACCTGTTTCTAATGGCTCTGAACGCTCCGTTCTCATCACTTTTTTGAACTCTCAGACCACGTAGTGTCACAGTGTGCTGGGCTTCTCTATAGGTTCATCTGAAAGGTGTGTGTTTGAACTGGCTAATCATGTAAAGTGTCAAGTAGTTACCAAAATTGAAATATGAACCCAAAAAATGAATATAGCCTCTTTAAAGAAATAATTTAAAAAATATATTTTTATCTGTGTAGAGTGGCTAAGTCACTTTCCTTCCTCATGGGACCTTATTTTGGAAAAACTATGAGCGGTAGCCAACTGACAGAGTCAAATCATTTTCGATCATGTTTAAATTGTACCACCAATCTCAAATATGACGTTTGTTAATTTAAAAGATAATTTTGCAAGTCAAAAAAGTTGCAGTTAATCATACAACTGCTGAAGTATAACACTTTGAAAACACATATTTAGAAAGACTACACACATGATCGTTGCATAAGTGATGTTGTAAAACAATTATCGCTGACAGCTCATGCTTGTAAAGATTTTTACCTCACATAATCCGTTTTCCCTCATTGTGAAAGACCAAAAAAAAAACCTGCTGATGTAAATTGTCTGAGATTAGACATGTTGAGCAGTCTCACAAAAAACATTATTTTACTTAAGCGTTGGACGAGACAATACAACTTTCTTCACGCGAAAAATTATCTTTTAAATTGCCAACCATCTTATGTATAACTCAGGGCACAAGCCAAACGTGATCAAAAAGTAATTTTTTCCTCTCCATTGACTTCTGTTCATATTTTTTCCAAATTAAGGTCCCATGGCCTGGAAGTAGAGGGCCAAGACTTGGGCACTCTATATTTATATTTTGTAACACACAAATAGCCATATGTGATGTGAAGGCTATTTTTATTTTTTGCTACAAAAACAAAACTTGACTGAATTGGCCAAGTATGTGCACATAGTGACATGCAGCCAAAAATAAGGACCACAAAGCTGCACAAAGATGAAATTAGCGTAGAGCTGTTAAATACACACAAGCAAAACTGAAATTGTGTGTGATGAACTCTGATTATATGAACATGCCGAAATAAATAAATTTTAAAAAATTATTTATTTATGTGTTTGT
>JAQFJB010000010.1:10887888-10898650 GCA_029874875.1 Naso minor | reverse complement strand
AGCTGAGCCAAAGGATCTGACCCACAAAAACCAGAAAGAAAAGAAAAGAAAGAAGAGAAGAGAAGGAAAGAAAAGGAAGGAAAAGCCGGAATTCCCGTCAACGCTGCTAAAAGATGGGAAATGACGTCAAAACGGGGGGGCAAAAATAAAATTTGGACAATTGTCTCTGTTTTGAATGTAATAATAAAAAAATGTTGGGCAATTTTATGTGCAAAAAGAAAAAAGAAAGAAAAAAAACGGAGCGTTGCTATGACAACCATCAACAGGGCTCGTTGTCACTAGCGACCGGAGGTTTAGCCGTCTTGTTAGCTAGCAGGTATAAAATAAAGTAAAGCTCTGAATAACGTTTAATTTCCCGGACACACCGAAAGCAGGACATTCGAGAAACAACGATGGACTCCAGGTCGCTGTTCGGCTCTCTGGAGTTCGTCGCCGGCAGCGGAAACACTTTGAACGTCGAGCAGCGAACCGCGCTGCACACGTCTCTCGTGATCCTGAAGAAGAACTACAAGTTCGATCGAGTCTTGTTCTGGGGCAAAATACTGGGACTAAAGGAGGATTATTTCATCGCTCAGGGCAGAGGAGAAGATGAGCTGCAGGATAAGAAGAATTTCTACAGGTGAGAGAGTCTCAGCTGTGTTTCTGTCTTACTGTAACGTTAGTTTCTTCTTGTTTACACTTCAAAACCTGTGACGTTTGGTTTCATATCTGCAGCATCAACTGCATGGACTGGTTCCTCCTTCCGCCCGCCACAGACACTATGATGAAGAAAGTGTCCATAGCTGCAAAGGGTCGCTTCATGGGAGACCCCTCCTTTGTGTATGAGCACCTTGAGATCCGCAGTGTTGGACAGACGGATGAGGAGGAACTGGTGAGTCTGTTGAGCTGCAGGTGGAAACTCAGCACAAAGTTTCCTCAAGTCTCATGGACAAAGTGCTGCTGACTTTCAACTGAGCACTAAAGTGTGAAAACTAGTTTTTAATCTCATGAATTTGATACAGTCACATGATTTTCTGCTTAGACGCATAAATTAATCACAACTCTGTTTGATCCACAGCCTTGTGTTCTGTCAGGACGTTTAAATGATCATGCATCTTAGAAGAGCTGCACAATTAACTGAAATTTCACCAAAATCGCAATATAGCCAGCTGCAAGTTTTAAAACGTGGAGCGCAATATTTGTTCAGTGAAAATGGGTCAAAATACAATTTGATTCAGATATTGTGGTGCTGTGGAGAAAACTTGTCCTGGCCTACAAACCGTAGATACTGACTTAAGAAAGTATCTTTGTTGCGTACAGGTCACTGCAAAAATCACACCATAAACTTTTGATTAAAATAAGAATAACCATGAAAAATGTATCATTCCATCAAATCAAAAATTATACCGCAGTCGCTGTATCAGTCCAAATAATCGCAGTTACATATATCTGCTACCCTTCCTCTGTGTTGAGTGTTAAATTATCCTGAAGGCAGTTCATAAATATATATCCATCCACCCACTGCTCTCCCTAGAGACACGTTTAAGCCGCCATTACACAGTGGAACTTTGATGAAAGCCAGAATAGGCATGGAATTGGAACCAAAATCAAACACACGCACTAAAATAAAGATAATAAAACTACAAGAGAGACGTTGTCCAACTTTTGTCGGCAGATAAATTTAAGCCCACAATATCTAGGTCAGCTATTTCTGCAATAAACAAGTGTTTTAATTCATCAAGAGTTAGTGCCAAAACAGCTTAAATTTTTGTGGTTATTCTTTTTGGCTGATACCGACTAAAATTCTGTCTCAAGTGATGGACTTGTTCTTGTTTATAGACCAAGGTCACCGAGGAGAGCAGGCTGGCAGTGACCGTCCATCAGATCGATGAGGAAGTGTCCGTGGTACCACGTGGCGCCTTCGTCAAGAGTCCACACGGCCTTGTCCGGGTCAACCGCAGCTTCGGCGGTAAATACACATCACTCTGCCACATGGAATGTGCGCCTGTGTCTCACAGTGGAGCGCTGACATTCATCTGCTGCCCCTGAATGACCCTAAAGTGTTTCATAAAGCAGGATGAAGATGTGCTATTTATTTAAATTGAAGAGAAAACAAGTCTTAAAATTATTTGGTTCATCTGAGTCCTGCTTTGTGAAACACATGTGAATGCCTGTTATCATCGCTGAGATACAGTTTGAATATGACATGCTAATGTGGATCGTTCCTCAGGTCTGTCTCACTCAGAAGCAGGAAAGCTTGACAACTACTTCCACTTCAGCAAACCGAAGAATCTGAAGAAGAAATCCATCCTGGAATGTGCTGATCTGAACCCAGCTATTGACTTCTTGACTGCACTAAGTGATGACATACCTACAGGTAAGCCCTATAGCTCAGTCCATCCCACTGCGCCACCTGTTGTTTCACTGCATACAGTTCAAATATCGTATCTTACAAGATTTGTTGCTAGAATAGACGTACATGTACATATCTATAGCTGGCCCTTTTTAATCTATAATCACTGAGCTCTGCAAGAAGAGCAGAAAAAGTTCATTCTGTGATCTGGACCCACTAGCACAGCTATTCTGAGCGTGGGCGAGTGCCACTGAGGCCTTTATATCAACAGAACATTGTTTTTTTTCATTCAGTGTGTTCCAGCTGCCACGCTACATTAAAACTTGATGAGGTGCGATTTTCACACAAACCATTATACTGATTCAAGTGACTGAAAGTCACGATGAGGGCTTTCCTCCAAGTGAAAACAACAAAAGAGGAAATAAGTGTTCTGGGAATTTGTTGACATAATTTCCCTTTAACTATGCCCATCATTGAGTTTTTGCATCCAGTGGTCACTGGTGGGTTAGAAATACAGACCGGGGGTGTTGGGTTCAGTGCCCAGCTACTGAGTCAGGCCTCAGGGTCTTCACTGGAAAATGACCCATAATGTTACTGTCATCATTTCCGCATGGAGCTGACTAAGCTAAAATCAGGACCGAAACTCACAGTATTCATGGGAAGAGCCCCACCAGAAACCAAACTAGTGTTAACTAACTAAAGCTGAGGAAGGCAACGTCTGGAAATGAAGCTCGCTGTAAAATGAGACTCTGAGGCCTTTCAGACAGAATGTGGAACGGCATCACTGCGTTCTGAACCCATTCTTTCGTTTTGAGCAAAGCGCAGCGCGGCGGTCAGAGTTTAGGTGGGCTAAACTTTGACGCTGTGACAAATACAGCACGGCCAATAGAAACAACTAGGGACGAGGTGAAGGGAGCAATACATGTATATATTGACAGATATAGATATATATAAATATTTTGCTCTGCCTTCCACCACTCATACACTGAACCCCACGGCAAACACAGCGCAAACCGCATTCTATTTGAAACGCCCTTACGGAAGCAACTCTGTTGCCCCCTCCCTACCCTGTTTTTGCTCCGTAGCTCCAACCAGCCCTCCACCTGGCTCACGTTTAATTTTGTACGTTGGCGCTTTCTCTTCCAGTCTATGTTTGGATGCGTCGGTCTTCTGTTTTTGGGTTGCTTTTGCCATGTATGCAGTTGTTGCAAAGCTGGAAGAGACACGTTTCCTTCAGGGTTGTCTGCAATTTCATCAGGCTTTTATTAGCTGATATAGCAGCCAATAGCAACATGCATTCACTGAAAAGTCCCGTTATCTGCCAGACAGAGTCTATTCAAAATTAATCTTCTGAAGCCTGAGCCAGTTTCCTGCCTTTCCAGGAAACTGGACTGTCCTCTCCAAGTAGCGAATGAATCCTTACCCCAAGTAAAGGAGTTCAAGTATTTCGGGGTCCTGTTTACGAGTGAGGGGACTATGGAGTGGGAGATTGGCTGGAGAATTGGTGCAGTAGGAGCTGTTTTGCACTTGCTTTACTGCACCATTGTGGCAAAAAGACAACTGAGCCAGAAGGCAAAGTTCTTGACCTGCCCATCAAACTTTGTTCCCTCCCTCACCTTTGGTCATGTAGGGGGGCTGAAGTTATTTACTCTGGTGTCTCCCTTAAAGATAAGGTGAGAAGTTCAGTCATCTGTGACGTGAGAAACTTGGAGGAGAGCTGATCCAGGGATGACTGGGAGACTGAGATCCCCCAGTCAGAGCTGGCTGATGTGCTCAGGGAAAAGGAAGTTCAGGGCCCCCTGCTGTAACTGCTGCTGCCGTGACCAGGCCCCAGATACGTGGTTAACGATGGACGGATGGATGAATGAACACAGAGCCAAGGAGAGGTGCAGAGGTCTAGTGTTCTTTCAGACCGCATGAACTACAAAATGCTGAACAGTTACTATGGAATATTTGCCCGATGACACCAAAAATAAACGGCGTACCTCAGCTTTAAGGAGATTACACATCAGAAGGGAAGTAAACAAAAACAGTTCAAGTAATAATATCAGGGGTTTAGTCAGTTTAAGCTAAATTTAAAGAAAATATTACTATCAGCAGCACAGAAGTTTTGTATAAAGACATAAAATTTTTGCCTGCATGACAGTGAACTTGCAGTGACTTCTTGGGATGGGTTAGCAGCCTCCTATATCATTGTGTGTTATTGTAATTGAAATGAAATAATTAAGTCTCCAGGTTTGTGTGTACAAATTCTGGTGGGAAGTTTAGACATTCGGGCTGTTGCACAGTACTACACATGTTGGAAAAATCAAACCCTAGAGGCAAACAATAAGCAAACTTGATATGTGAAAAGAATTATGCGAAGTCAGTCATGTTTAGTCATGTCTAGCGAGTTTTGAGGTTGCTTGCTCAGCTGGATGAACTCCAGGCCGCAGTAAGCGCAGATGAAGTGAGGCTTGGGACCAATGAGTGTGCGTGTGAAAGAAAAAATGTTTAGCAGCCATAACCAAACATGCAACAGATGTCTGATTTAAGAGGGCTTCCACATGTGTATATGTTTGTGTGTGTTCTTTGAGTTGACGCGGAAGTCAGCGATGTCATCACCACAGCAGACATTACACAGCTGTCTCAATGCCACACTCACTGCAGCCTTCTTAACAACCGATCTCATCTGTGTGCCGAAAAGGAGAAAGTTAACATTTTCTTAAATAGGACTCTGGGGAAAATGGGGTGTGATGTATCTCCACCAAAAGACAGGTGCTTTCCTCTGGGAGCCCTCGTTTGACTCCCCTTCTTTTCCCCCCAAAATGCTGCAAACTGTTTCCACCTCCTGATTTACGGCTTTAGATTTCTCTTCCTGCAGCGGTGCGGTTGCAACCTGGACGCCACATGTTGCACATTACATAACAAACTTAGAAGTCTTTCTTACTTTAAGTTGTGTTAAGCTCTGCCAGATAAGTTCAAAGACATAAAAGCGGCAATCAACCCTCTTATTAAACAAAATCATCTCCCTTTTGTGCCAGAGAAGGGCGTTAATGTTTATATAGTAGCAGATCCAATTCTTGTTCTCACTTCTCTGGTCTTGGATTTCAGGTCACACCCAAACATAGTTAGAAACAGGTTAGACTATAGACATCAAAAGCACTAAGGTTTGATTTATTGAAATATCCCGGGTTGCCTCTAGCATGTGAATAGTATTTTCTGAAGACTGAAAAGAAAAGATGCAAGCTCTATTTCAATGCGGTTTAACGGTGCAGTCAGAGAACATGACGTGGCAGCTCAACATCAATTGTTTACAAAAACTCTGCTTTGTTTGTGTGCAGGACTATGGAGTCTGCAGTTTGAATGTGCGAGCCAAGTGTGCGTGCTTCGCAGCCTGTTGTGGCTCGGCCTGACCTTCTACCATGTGCCGATGACGCCACAGCACGGACATATCTATATCGGGGATGGGATCAAGAATTTGGCCTTTCCCTTCATGCTATGAAAGAGACATCTCACGCCTATTTCGAGCTACAGTTGCCTCATGTTTCTCTGTTGGCAACACCCAAAATGTATTAAACGCATCATCGCAGGACTTTTCACTTATCTTAAAACAAATAAACTTAAAAGGTGCCGTCATGCTCTTTTTTGTTCCATTTCGTTCTCTTGCACAAAAGCTATTCTTTTACAGTAAACACATGTTGAGAGCATTTTATTTGCACATCTGTGTTGCCTTGAGTATACACAGTCAACATACCACCTACTTTGAAACTGTAACATTGACACAGCTGATGCTCACAAAGTTGTCAGAGAGTTCACTTCAAGGGCTTTTCGAAAACCAACAGAGACAGAATGGATGGTTCTGGATGGGCCTGAGCATGATTCATTAAAAGCGTGACACAGTTTCATAAACAAAAGGTAGAATAAATACAGATGGATAAAGCTTTTAGGCCTTTTCCCAGGGCAGTATGACAAAAGTCAGTCCATTTACAACTGCACTCCCTGAATAAAAGGGCCCACCCGCTCTTGTTCAGTTGCTGCAGTGATTCCTCGGGCTTTCTCTTCTTGTCAGTGTTTTGTATAAGTGGGCTTTTTGCCGTAACGCACATTGTCCTTCAGCGCTGGGTGGCCAACAGACATGCGCTTCTTACACCACTTCAGTCCAGTTTTATAGATGGGTTTCACCGAGTCAGTGGACCAGCGGGTCAGGTATCTGTACAATAAACAGCAGATGTGGGTGTTGGAATTATATCCAGCTTCAGCTGCAGAGTCTCCTGCTGATGACTGATAGAGATAATGGTGAAAATCATAAGCAGACACACATGTACATTACCTGTTAAGGTGGGGCTTGGGCCTCTTTGTGACGTGGCTTTCTGGAAGTTTGGGTTTGTGGTCAGGCAGCAAACCTTGAACACAGAAAAAAAACCCACAAGGCATGCTCATGTGTTTTATTTAAAACAGCCAGTCAGAGGGGAGCAACGCAAAGAATCCTCTGGCTTCTGTTTATGTGACATGTTAAGATTCAAACTATTTATCTAGAAAATGATACAGTTCAACCAGTACATACGAACTTAAACTTACTATAACCCAGATTCCCAAAAAGTTTGTAAAACATAAAAAAACAAACTGTGTAAAACATATTTTAATACTAAGGCTGTGACGATATGTTTTAAAAACCATATGATGTGCATCACGATACATGGTTGGCAATATGATACAAGAACAATATTAATCATTTAGAGTGGTATGATATGATACAATTCAGTGAATAGAAATCAATGTAGTTGGGTTTTTCTTGTATTTTTGCTAAAAGGAGAGGAAAAGAAAATGCCCATTTCTCTGCAGTGGTAGAGGAGGTCAAACGCTGGAAAAGTCTGATACACTGAACTACACAAACATTCAGTTCAAGGCCTCGGTTCAATCTGTGTGGAGCACAAACGCCGACTGAAAATCTCTCGTTCTCCTGCTGCTTCCCGACATGACGAAGAGACGCTGCTGACACAATACACGAGCATGTTGGAGAATGAACCGGAGTAGCGTTTGGTGCGAAAAATACATCTACGTAACAAAGTTTGACATGATCAATACAAACATAAATTCTTAGTATTGATACAATCGCTAAATGCTTTGAAAAATGATTTTAGATCGATACAAGTCACGCTAGAAAGACGATCCGCCATTTACCCATCGATGTGGTTTGAACGTAGAAATACAAATTGATGCAGCAATACGCTGACGTATCGTTACAGCCCTAATTAAAACAGAACGCAATTATCTCCAAATGAACTCTTTATCGACAACAGATTGACAAAGTGTTCCTGAGCCCATGTGATATACTTTATGGGATCATGTGTTTCACAAAGTGAGGAGCCTCATCCTATTCCTGCTTGAAAACCACTGAGCCCTGTTGCCTTTTTCATACCAAATCATGATATTATCACCTGTTTACCTGTGCAGTGTTCCAAACAGGTGTTTTTGGAGCATTACAAAAATCACAGAGCCTTTTGCTGCTCATGTCCACACTAGTTTGAAAGGTGTCACCAGCATTGAATTCAGAATATGACTATAAATCAGAAAGCCGATTAAGTTACACTTTAAATATACTGAGTCTGTACTTTTATTAATGGAGTGTATGTCAAAAAGGAAAAACACTTCATCAAATTCTGTTTGGTTCATTTTTAAAACAGCACCCCAATGTCTGAAATCAGAGTTGGTGATAATTAAGTATTAATCAAAGAAACATTTGCTCATTTTAGCTTCTCAAATGTACAGATAATTGCATTTCTGTTTCATATAAGTAAAAATAAATAAATAAATAAATAAAAATTTGACTGGCCATGAACACATCCATTGCTCAGGTCAGCATCCGGACAGCCAGACAAAATTAGCCTCAATACTTCAGACTTGATCTGCAAATAATATGAGCTATTAAATATAATAACTTCAATAAGACAGATGTGTAATTAAATGCACTATATAAAGTACCTATTGTCAAATCAATAACGAAGACGAGGGTCATGTGAGTTTGTAAAAACATCTGAATACACCCTCAGAATCAGGCAGCAAACTGACCTGCTCTGTGGGCCATCTGCACACAGATGGCAATCTTGCGATGTTCCTCGGGACAGAGACCAGTGATTCTCCGTGGCAACATCCCTCCATCGGACCTGATGAACTGACTGAGCAGCAAGACATCCTGAAGAGATTCAAACAAAACGCAGGAAAGAAAAAAACCACTTTAAACACAGCTGACTGAATTTCTGAGATCATTTGGTCGTCTTATGCCTGTAGACATATTTACCGTGTAGTTGTATTTATGCTGCAGGTTCCATCTGTAGATTGGACACTTGGCTTCAGGGTTTGGAGGCTGCGGTGCTGCTGGAGCGTCCAGTATTTGTCCCTCAATCTGGCAGACAATTAATATGACCACCGTTAGTAATAGTATTATCATAAGCTGCGGAGGCTGGTTTCCTTGTTAGGGTGGACTGAATGCAGTAAGAGAGTTCTTCTCTTTTAGCATTTAAACTAATTTTTAGTTTAGAAGTTAGCCAACACAGGTCATTAAAGTTGCCCTTGTTGCTTCTCTCCACATCTGACAAAGTCTGTCCTCTGAAAAACAAGCTGAAATTTGTGCTTCAAAGCTCCTCTGTGTTGCAGTTATGCAATCTTACTCTGTAATGACACCTTTTAAATGTCAGTGCTGAAAACTGAACAATACTTCAATATAAAACCACCATGGGAACATTTCTGCTACCTGGAAAACGCTGCTAAACAGATACAAGGTAGTTAGATTCTGCTGACTGAAGCACGTGTTACTGGAGTTTATTCCAGCTAAGTCTGTCCTAATGAGGACAGCCGTTCCTTCAGTACTTATATACTTACTTCATCTTGTATCCCAACACCAATAAGTACGTAGTAACACATTTTTTCCTGATGGATACATGAGACTGCATACACAATGACTTATTAAAGTTTTACATCACAGCCTGGTTTTACTTACTGTTGTTGTTTTACCCTCTTGCTTCTCCACCACTGTAAAACAGACAAATATAATGTAAGGAGTTGCATGATAACATAAGCAGTTTTATTTTTCTTCACTATTTTCTTTCTATTTAAAATACATTACGTGTATATGATGATAAGCAATAAACCCATTAGTTATTAGTTTGACAGGCAAGAAAGTAATTTACTTTACTAAACCTGGCAACTTACCTTTAGCTGTATCACATCTAACTGAAGTTAAAATATGTCACTGTAAATTAAATATGTTTAGTTTGTTGGCTTAAAATTTGCTTTGGCAAGTTCTTAAGTTTAATACATACATTGTATTATAATGAAGCAGAGTTGTTGTTTTTTTTAAATACATTTTGTACACACTGCACATAATTTTAACAAATGAAGAGGACTGAAGAAGAGGAATTAAACAAAACATAAAATTAATTTTGGTGGGACAGCCTAAATGTGTGTGTGTGAGTGTGTGTGTGTGTGTGTGTGTGTACTTTTATGTGACTTTTTGATGAATGAACAACGTTAAAAGACTAAATGTGACTCTAACGTTACGTTAGCTTAAAGAGGGAGTGTCTGCCTGTCCAAACGCATCATGTGTCAAATACCGGAAACGTCTGATCTTTAAGAAGGTTCATGTT
This sequence comes from Naso minor, assembly GCA_029874875.1. Taxonomy (NCBI): domain Eukaryota; kingdom Metazoa; phylum Chordata; class Actinopteri; order Acanthuriformes; family Acanthuridae; genus Naso; species Naso minor. The sequence goes on along the minus strand of JAQFJB010000010.1, from coordinate 10,888,693 downwards.
GTTGTTTACATGTCGAAGCGAGGCACTTTTTCGCAGGTCTTCATGTACTCTAAATGTGTGAAACTCTTGGTGCCTCTAATAACTGCCAGTGCCCTCACGTTAGCATGCTAGCTAACTAATACCTCTGCTAAATTACCACTGCAGAGCTTAAATCTTAAAATTCTTACCTTGGCGGAGGCCTCGGCTCTGAACGGCAAACGCCGGTAGCTGCGGAACATTGATCCTCTGTGAAACCTTCACGTTAGTCCCCGCTGCACCTAATTTTAAGCCCGCAAATGAGGTCCATACAGACCTCAGCACACCGCGAGCCGCCATGTTCAATGTTGACCTTCGCCTTCGTCGCTTCCTGTTTAATAATCTCGCGAGAATAAAAATAGCGACACCCTCGGTGAAGACCTCTTACTACACCGATGCCTGCTGAGAAAAATAAAAGAAAAATGCCAGCAGAAAGTAGGTTACCCAAGCAAATAAATCAACTCAAATAGCTCTCATGTCCGTGTGTGACATTGTCATTGTTTATTAAACGTTCTTGATAAAAATGATTGCATAGCCAAGAGGGAATTCCTTTCAAGTCCAGATAAACACGAGTTTTAGATCCCTTATCAAAAGCTTTGCCTCAAAGGACAAACACAGCCCACCAAACAAATTGCAGCACATTATCAAATAGAATTAAAGACAAAAGGGGAAAGCAATGAAGACTTTGCATGTTGAAAAGTAATTTAAGATCGAAAGAACCACAAGGAAACAGTTACAGTGACATCCAGATCATAGAGCTAGAGAAAGCTCTGAGAAAAATAAGCGCAAA
>JAQFJB010000010.1:10873565-10887788 GCA_029874875.1 Naso minor | reverse complement strand
AAATGTATTTGTCTGCAAGGATCCTTCTAACCTTACAGGCCAAGACAGGGCAAAAATAAATACTGCACACAATGCAATAAACTGCATCACGTAGGCCTATCTTTAGGCCTACAGCCTACTTTAAATCGTTCGTACAGATGCTCAGAGTACATAACAAAGAGCCACTGTCCATACCTGTATTCATGCCACACTCATCAGATGAAAGTATGAGAGACACCTAGAGGAGCAGTGTAAGAACATGCCAAACTTTTGTTGCAGAAAGTAAAATACAGGTAGCTCCATCATTCCAAGATAAAGAGCCTCAGAGAAGATAAAAGTCTGATGTTTGATAGTGTTATCATGAGAACAGTGTGCCTTTGTCCACTTGTCATGTTTTTGTTTGCTTTTTTTGGAGGCATTATCTAATGGCTTCATCTGTTTTATAAGAAAGAAAGCATCAAGAAAGCCAAAGCAAGCTGCAACAATCCAAAACTAATTTCTTACATACAGTAAAGTACAATAACAGAGGTTATTATTGTGCTATTTAGAGCCGTGTGATAATTTGAAGCTTAGTTATCATAAAGCATAACTTTTCTTTGCAGGATCTTATACAATACCCAAATTTATGATGAAGATTATTGTACGATCCTTCTGTGTGGGTCTCAGTTTTCAAACACTTTAAAATATGAGGCATTGTGTTCAGCATTTTCTCCATCAACATGGCATTTTGCTCATTTATGGGCTCCTATTCTCTAAATAACAAAACACAGAAGAACAAAAATGTTAGAAAGTAAACCTACTCACAGGCCCCGTCGGCAGTCAAGGTACCCTGCAGAGTTTTTGACCACTAGTAGCGCTATAGAGCAATGTTTCCAAATGTGGAGCCACAAGGATGCAAATGAATAAGCAGAAGTACACAAGCATAGTGGTGCTACTGATCGGCAGTTGGTGGCTGTAACATGTAAACAAGAGAATTGACCAAAATGCAAGGAAGGAGAAGGTTGCAAGCTCGCAAATATTAATGAAAACTTTGTTTTAAGTAGTCAATAATTGGCGTTTTGTGGACCTGAAGGGGACAGACAGTGGATTTTTTGAAAAAACTTTAAATCTATAGACAGTGAACTTTATAGTAATGTTCTTGGAATGAAGTTTGGGTTTTTTTGATAGGGTGACTTTGCTAGAGAGATATTTTATGTTCTAGAAAACAAACATCCTTGTTGTTGATTTTTTGATATTAGAAGAATCAGTTGAGGTAAGGGATGCTTTGATTTCTTTCACCAGTGGTTTTCAAACTTTTTGAAATCCTGAGAACCCCGTACCTGTTTTGTTTTCTCCCGTGGGCCAGAGTCTGTTTGTGTCCAAAACAGACGGTCATTTAGCCATTTCTCCATGTTGTTAATGCCAAGTTGCAGAGTACTCCTTCTTCTTCATCTCCTTTTTTTTCTTTGAATAGTGGTAGTTGTCAACTTCTTCTTTGTGTTTGTGTGTTTGTTTGTAACTTCATTTCAAGCGCTGCATGCTGAATTTTTCAAGTCATTGACTTTTCAACCACACATTCCTGCAAACTTTTAACAGTAAAAGCCTTATTAAGAAATAATGATGTCTGACCACTGAAATGCTACAGGGCTCTTAATGAAAGAAGAAGATAGGAAGTTTTGAATTGCATTAACAGCGTAATGCCGCAACTTTAAAAGGAAGATGGGAGAGGATAAAAATGAGGCTTCGTACTAAAATATAACCAATATTATACATATTTAAAAGAGAGAACTGGACTTCTGCAGCTGCGATAAATAAAGGTACCAGTCACTATTTGAGGAATAATTTATGTTTTTAAAGGTCATGGGATCTTTTTCAAATCTGTATTTTATTATTGCACCACTGGCCACTAGGGGTTCACGGATCCCTGGTTGAGAACCACTCAGTACATTTACCTGCACAGTTAAGTTGAGCTACAGTTATTGCTCAGTTAGGTCATTTAATTGGGCCACTGTCCAAGGGCGCCAAGGGAGAATCAATTTATTGTCCGACTCCGCTACAGTAGGTGGCGATATGCCCAGTTCAGCTGGTTGCTATTAGACCTTCTTCCAGCTAGCCGAACTAGCCACAAACAAGTTCACAAGCAGTTAGCAGAATCCATGTCGAACGGTGAAAACACGGACAACTTTACAGAGCTGTACACGTCATATCTACACTTTACTTTTGGTACAAATTTGATGCGCACTTCCCCTCGTGCTTACAAGATTCTTGTTTTCTTCTCGGCTTTCTTCTACAAATTCATACGGGCTGAGTTTCGGGTCAAAGACCTTAGCAGGGACTGTCGATCATACACAGATTGCTTAGGCCAGTCCAGGTCCAGCTGAGACGTACACATGCAGGAGTAATTCGACATCATCTGAGTGTGTTAGCTCGACTTTGAGAAATTCGACTTAGTCCGATTTCAGTTGGAAAGTCCGGTTTTAGCCAGACTAACACAACAAATTGATTTTCTCAAATGTCATGTAAATGTAATGACTGTCTTAGACCATTTTAAGACCATGCCTGTTACAAGTGAAGATTCCAGCAACAGTTGTAGAAATATAGAGAAAAGATGAACAGTGGAGTTTTTCTCATAGTAAGTCGGTGCAGTTGTGCCAGAACCAAACACTGAATATGAATTGAAAGCATCAGGAGCATCTTGGTTGTTTGGTTTCACAGCTAAAAAAAGGTGAACAATTTCTCAAATGCCATCTGTACTGTGGAGCCAAGAGAGTTACACAGAAATGCAAATGGACTTTTGTGTTCATCACGTCGACGCAGCGGAGAGTAGATAGATAGAGATTACCGTCACCCTGCTACCACAAAGGAAGCATTGTCTCCCTGATCAGGTTCCTTCGTCAAGGACACTTAAGTAGTCACATTCCTTAAGAGAAGCCCAAAAAAATGGCATTTAAAGTGTCTGGCCACCTCCTCACAGGCTTTGATATTCAAATGAAACATGGCCCTGTACAAACAGGCGCCTCAGCTGAGGAAGAGGCGGGAGAGTAAATCAGATAGGATTTCCTTCAGATGAAAAGAGCTTGTCTGACATTTTCACAGCGAGCGCTGAGGGACACTGAAGCAATGTTGGTTCGATGTCATGGTGGGAAGTTATTGCTGTGAGGAAAAGGTTAGCGTTTTCACCCCCTCTTCCCTGGATAAACTGCTAAAACGCAGCATGGAGCGAGCCGAGGAGCAGAGACCGGAGCGAAGATGAGTGGGCACAGTCACATAACATGAAAACAAATCCAGCCCACCCCACTGCTTTCCTTTTATTGTCTCACTGGTCAGTTTGTTTTGCCTTTAATGTTTTGGTGAAGACTGGAGGGTTGCTCGTAATAGCTTCTCCCAAAGAGTCTAAACACGCAAAAAAAAAAAACTGCAGGAGGGTCATAAGAGCAACTCCGTGGGATCTGAGCTGATTCAGGGTGGTACCTTTAATCAAAATCACTGAATTCCACAATCTGACTGTTGAAGATTTCTCTCGGTAAGAACCCAAAGTTTTTCGACAGCACGCCTCATTCCCATGCTGATGGAATGTGTGGATTTGCTGCCATCCAAATTGATGGGCACAGTCTGGTATGCAATTAAGGCATAGCTGTCACTAAGAGGCTTTCCTGGGTGATTAACTTGTAAGGCCTGTTGCATCAAGGAAGTCAACTGAACACAATTAGCCCATTTCAAGGGAATGAGTTTGGTTAAAGCCCCCCACTGCTCGTAAAATGAGGCGAGAGGGAAGAAGCTCGCCAAAGCGGACAACCGGAGACCGAGACGCAGGCTTCATCGACTAGGAAGTCGATCTAAAGGGTAAGAGTGGCATCCAGTGTGATGGTTTTTTTTCTTAACTTGGGTAAAGCTTTCTTGCAGTTGGCATGAATCTCCACTCCTCTCTACACCTCATCTGTTTCTCAGCTCACTCACTCACTGCCCTTCCCGCACTTGTTGGGGTGTACGTGCTGAATGGCACTGGCTTCTCCAACAAATTCACCGCTCTTTGAAGAGACTCTTGTCCCCATTTCTCCTGCACTTGGCCCACTGACAGTACCAGCTTCTGTCCTCCTCTCTCACACACATACACACACGTAATCGGCATGCCTGTTAATCCACGTACACATGCAAACATACAGTGAATCTTTCTCGCTCGTATGCACACACGTAGGACGAGCAGCCCTTTGAGTCGGAACGGTTTTCATGCAGGTTGCATCGTCTGCGATACAACAGCTCCTTGGCTCCTGAGTGGCCCTCTTCAAAAGTTTGAAAACATTTTGTACTCTCTTTCTTCTCACTGGGGTGTAGTTTTTGTTGAAGTTTGGAACTAGCTCTGTGGCTCCTGAGGTCCGGTCTCCTTCGGTTGAGTTGTGTTTGTCTGACCTTTCAAAGGGTCACCCCCAGTGGCTAGGAACAAGGAAGTCAATTAAAGAGGGGGGTGGGGGGTGTCTGAGCAGAATGAGGAGACAGCTTACAACTGAGGCTACATCCTCTCTATTTTTTCACTTTAAAAACTTCTTTTTTTTTTAAACCCAAAACAATCTCTGTCCGGATGAACCCAAAAATGAGAATCACATGATCATCAACTTGTACTTGCTATGTACGCACCGGCAGGGTTAGAGAGATTACTTTGGAAGTGTATTAGGTTACAGATTACTTGTTATCCTATTTAAAATGTAATAAGTAGGGATACACGATATTGGATCTTTTGCTGATATTTGATATGCCGATATTTTACAACTCATTTGGCCGATAATTGATACGATACCGATATGCATGTATATTTTTTCTCCTCACCAGTGGAATATGCATACCGTAATCCTAAACAAGTGAGATACAATCTGATATTTAGATTTAAAGGTTGATGATCCTATATCAGGAAGCAAATGTGAATGTATCTGCATCTTTGTTTCCACGTGTATCCATTTCTGCTTCGCTGCCTCAAGTTTTTACACTAAAACAGGGTCAGCAGTGTTAAAAAAAAGTTTTTAAAAGTTTTAGGGGTTGTGGACACCAGGTGTAGACAGGAGTTATGTGTAATAGTGTGAGTGTAACCTCAGAGTCTGACCTGGAATTCTCTTTACTCCAGCTGTTTTAGATGAAAGAATCATGTTTCCCCTGTAGGGGCAAAAAACAAAACAAAACCATAACCGGTGATTTGTATGGGCTCTGAAGCGTGTTTTAATGTGATACGTGACTGTCTCATGCTGTGCTGATTTCTGCAGCACTGCCTGGATCAGTTTCCCACCATGGCTGCATGTGATCCTAACTTCCTCCTTGTGCATGTTGCCATGACGCCTGCAGCGGCATTCTCACATGGACCAAATGGTTTTCAGTCAACAGCAGTCCCTTTTACTATGAACCTGTCTGCAGGTGGTCATGTGACTTATGAGATGACCATTATTTAAAGGAGCTGCCACTTTTTTCTTTCTTTGCTGGAATTGTTAGCTTTCATCCCATTTGATACCTCACACTACCCATCATCAACACATTATGTTCGTGGATTTTGCTCTGGAGGTTCATATATTAAGTTCATTCATTTGTATCTACAGAGAGAGTGGGTCCACTTCCACAGAGTCCGCCATGTTGAATTGCATTAATCCAGACAGACAAACCAAACAGGTGAGTTCCATCAGCCTCTTTTAATGTGCATTTTGAATCTGTGCATTAAAACACCTGAGGAGAAACACAGAAATAAAAAATAAACTTGAAATATCCCATAAAAGTTTTTACTCAGGGAGGTGAAAAAGTTGAAAAAAAAAGTAAATATGATTTCCGTTGCATTTCCATTTGTTTAGCTGCGCTTTTTAATGATGTAATCAAGTTGTGCCTTCTTCTTCTGCAGTGGTATATGGGTCTGTGTCCACATGGCGGTTTTTTGGGCAGAGAAGCGCTGGCAGAGCACTCTGCAGTGCTGGGATGAAGCACTTGTGAGCTGAGAGAAAAAGTGCTGCACGTGTATCTTGTCGCCTTGACAACAATATCTTAACAAGGGCCACTGTATGGTCAGCACTGCTTCTTTGCTTTTACTGTCTGTTTTCTGTTTGAAATCTTTTTTTTTAAAAACCATCAGCATCAAATGGAGGATCCTTTTCTCATACTTTGGTTAGATGATGAAATTAATAATGGTAATGGACCACTGTCATGGCTGTAGCGAACAGACACGGATCACGGAGGATGTGGGCACATGAACAAACACGCGAACAGGCCTTCCTCTCTCTGTTATGATAGTTCTTGGTACACATATTGTTCAGCTCCAGGTACCTGGAGACGACCAACACCAGCTTCTTCTCCCTCTTTGAGTTCCGACCGGTCTACTACTTACTGAAACTACGGCACAACACAATGATCTACTGCTTGTTGAAAAGAGCACCATTGACGTCACCAGCGCTTTTCCAAAAAGTTGAGGAAGTTTAAACTTTGAAGCACTCGAGGCGCTCCAGAGTGGCCGCACAAAAATGCGGAGCGCTTGGAAAAAAGATGCTGGACGCTGCGCTTTTTCTCTGTGTGGCCGCCTGCTGCTGCAGAGGTTCTCTCCTCATTAAGAACAATTGAAAAAACACGTTGGTGCTCAGAAAGAGTAGTATGTGGACACTGGCCCTAATGAGCCCTGGCCAGAAACTTTGCGCCACCTACTGGTTTTCTCCATGACCTAACTAATATTTGCATAACAGTAGTAGATGGAAACACATATAAATGCACATTTTTTTGGCAAATTATCTGAAAATTTGGTTAAAAGTTGCAATAAACCCAGCTACTGGCTCTCGAAAGGTTTTTGAGAGTTGACGGCTACCGTAGGGGAGAGTGGGCAGGAGATATTCTGTAAGATGGAAGCTGTAACCTCCATGCTAATGCCGCTAAATCCTGCTCACTGGACTTTTGAAAAGCCCCCTACACTAGGGGGAACTGCAGAATTGGATAATTATTATCTGTATGCTCATTTCGACCCTAGCTTTAGGAGTTATTTTCCATTGGCTCTGTGGAAAGGGCTCTGACGTGACAGCTTAACCAAAAACTGTGCTGAGTTTTGCTCTACAGCTTTTCTCTGCCTTTGAACTCTATTTATTTGTGAGATGCGTTGCCATGGTGCTTTTGCGTAAACTGCATGTAGCTAAACAAACACAGCTGACACTGACCCTGGTTGCTCCTTACCAGGTGTCATACAAGGGTTATTTTGTCTATTAATCTGAGTTTTGTTGACCTTTCCATCTCAAAGTCTCATGCCTCTTTCACCACTTTGCATTTCATCACCATCATGCTTATCTCAGCAGGGCCTTAATATGTGCCAATGTTTCAGTCTTTGTTTGGGTGAGAAATACATGTCAAACTACATTGTGAAATCCGTCAGTTAACGTTACCTCGCTTATCACGTAGTTTTACGTAAAAGGAACGATTGATAAGTTTCTGGCCGAAGGTAGAAGATGAGTTTTGCAGCTTGCTACATCCAAGTGCAGAAAGTCTGAAGTTAATAACTTTTGTGGTTTTTCTGTTTTGGGTAACTGAAAACTGAAAGTCAGCACTGTCTCTGAGAAAATGGAAAACATCGGCCTTCAGGCAGTCATCCACTTCCTCAGTCTCAAGGGCTCACCCAAGGAGGTCCGCGAGGACATGTCGGCAACACTCGGGCAGGGTGCCACTTCTTACAGCATGGTGAAAAAGTGGGATGCTGAATTCAAGTGTGGCAGACAGAGATGACTGCCCAGACAGTGCTGACTTGCAATTTTCAATTACCAGAAACAGAAATACCACCAAAGTTATTAACTCCAAACTGTCTGCATAATTACTCAAAGAATCGAGCTGCATGTGCATGAAATGAGGGCAGCATAACTCATCTTCTTCTAGCTTAGGTCACTAACTTGCCAATCACACCTCATGCTTATTGTAGCAAACTGTTTTTTTTTTTCTTTTTTGCACTTTACAAACCTCTGTACACAAGGGTTTATAGCATATTTTAAAGTTCGTTTTTTATTGAAGCAATGGCTCTTCGAGGACATTTTTATGCTAAATTCACCAGCGGATAGTAATGCTTGTGCTGTCAAAAGGTCACAGGCTGTGCGAGGCAACCTTAAAGTTCAGCATACGATTATGTTTTCTCTCCCAGAAGAGAGAAAGTGAGAGCAGCAGTGATCTGGTGGCTCTGTAGCCCTCCTTTTATGTGAAGCACATCTGGCTTGTAAAGAAACTCGGTGTTACAGGAGGTCACTGCAGCATTTTATTCACCCTCATTAGTCTGTCTCCTTTTCTCTGTCTTCTATGGTGGCTGAAACTGTGTGAATGTAACATATAAAATGCACAGAGAGCAGCCTAAATTGTAGGTGGAGCCCAGCAGGGGGCAGTGGTGATTGTCAGGTGCATCTGTGCTCAATGACACTGTTTCACAAGCCTCTCACCATCTGCAGACAGTCACCCTGAAGCAGCAGCAACAGACAGTCAGTGAGACCTTGAGTATTGAATAATAAAACACACTCGGCTGGATGTCATCAAGGACACTAGACACAGTTTCAACACTAATAGGCAAAGTAGGTTCGGTTATCATTACATCTAATGGGGCAGATGAGGTACTATGCATATATAGGCTATAAACCTTACAATAACCTGATCCTGTTCCACAAATATAAAAGAAACACTATTAATAAAGGAAGTAAATGTCTATAAACCACAATTGGAATAAAAACTGAGACAGTTAATGACTTTTCCTCCAGAGCAAAGTGTGCTCGGACCTAATAAACCCCCTCTTGCACCTCCAAGACATGTTATGTGGGTTCCCCGATGGGGTACATGATCTTTGTCCCTCGTTCTCTTCCCTTCCCAGTTGGGGGTTGTTCATGAAAACAACTTGAGACAACCTTTTCTTCTTATTTTTACTGCCTTTTTCTTGCGTTCCTAACACCATGTCCAATACATCTTATCCCTTGGATGAGAATGTAAAAATGTTACTTCGTGTGTGTAGGTGTGTGTGTTTGCGTGCTATGCCACAGTAGGAAGGAGCAGTACAGTGAACGCCATCAGTCAAGAGTTTCCCCAGTCTTCATACATCAGGCTTAATTAGGAGGCATTTTCTCAACACAAAGAGACATAATTCAACAAAAGAGTGGACGCTGAAAAGAAGCAAACCTGAAGTCCTTCCATCTCCCATTCACTCATATGTATAAGGACTGGGCAGTCAAACACAAGGCAAACTCTCCAGTAAAATTCCACGACGGGCAAACACAGGACTGAACAGTCAGAAAGGAAGAGCTAGTTGTTTTTTTTTCCAAGGTACTGCTTTGTCATCCGGTGGAAGGGCACTCACTAATTTAACTCTTTCCATTCACATGAACTTACGAGAACTACGAGTTTTTTGTTTTTATGTTGGTGTCGTGTTTCAGTTTTCAGGAAATTTGCCGCTATAAAAGAGATTAACTGCATTCACTGACGGCCTGAGGCAATTACAAGATGACTGCTCTGTGTGCTAATTTCCCCAAACTCTCAAGTCAGTTACTGTGAAGACCACTTCATTAGGCAACCTGACTAAGAGCAAGTGGAACGTAAAGACTCTTGATGGACTGCTACTACCTGTAAGGTGAAGGTCCTACAACAAAGTTACCAGTCTAGTAGTACCATTAGCGAGCTAGCTTATTACTAGGCCTACTGGTTAACGATGAAAGCCTTAAAATTAGACCTACAAAGTTATCATTAAGATCAAGTGGTTAAGGTTCTGACAACGTTGTTTTATGAAAATGGTGAAGCACGTTTAAATCCCAAAACTTTGAGTCTGTTACTGTAAAGAAAATGTCATCTAGGGACCTGATTGAGAGCAAGTGGGAGAAAAAGACTAGACTAGACTGCTGCTAACTGTAAAGCAAGGTTACCGAGCTAGCATTGGGTAACCATGCAAGCTAACAATATTATCATGAAGACAAACTGACTGAGGGTTTGATGTTGTTTTGTGAGGGTTTCTTTTAAAAAAATTGTTACTTTACTTTGTACCACGTTACAAAGTTATCACAAAGACCACCTGGTTGAGAATTTGACTGTTTTTGTAAAAATCTTAATTTTCTGTTTTCGTCCCAAGGCTTGCTTAAGTTAGTTGCTGTAAAGACATTGTCATCTAACAACCTGACTGAATGCAAGTGTGAGGAAAATACTTGTGATTGCCTCCTACCAACCGTAAAGCGAGGGTCACATGACAAAGTTAGCAAGCTAGCATTACCACTAGCAAGCTAGCATGATTAACCTACTGCCAGTTGACCACGCAAGCTAATCTGACTGAGGGTGTGATGTTGTTTTGTGAGTGTTTCTTAAAAAATGTACAACAATGTATTTTAGTAGGCCTATATACTGTATAGATGTAATATAGGCTAGTATATATATCCATTTTAATATTCAAAGTCACTGAACTGTGGCTCTGCATTAAAGTTCGTTAAAGCTTGGCTCTGTATTCACGTTGTGATGGAATATTTTTGGCCAATCATGGTCATTTCAAAGAGCCAGTGATCCTATTGGCTGCTCTGTGCTGTGGCTCTCAGCGACAGATGACATCACTATGAGCTGATTTGCTGTTGAAACAAATGACGGGCTTACGTTCTAAAACTGGCCTCTGGTGTTAATAGCGTCTGCAGGAGACAGGGTCAGCAGTCTTGAGTCGAGCTGAGACAGACCAGTTCAGACCGCTGCAACTTTACCTGCAACTGTTTTGTCTCGTTATGAAACTGCGGTGCAAACTGGTTTTAAAAAAGTGCAAACAAAATAAAATGGGAGCGAAAGCAAAGACAGGGGAGGATGCAGAGGAGTCTTTAGGATTCTCATGCTGCAGCTACGTCGATTTCCAGAAATTGCCTACCTTAGCACGAGAAAAAAACTACCTAAAATGACAAAAAAAATCTTTGAAGACTTAATTTATTTATTTATTTTGTGATACATGTTGTTTAATTAGTTTGATTCATGAAAGGAGTGGGATTTATGAGTTGTACTGCAGCCAGACACCAGAGGTCAATCAAGATGTTTCGGCTTCGTTTTGTGGATCTGTCTTGTCGTCCATCTTTGAACAGTCCTTGTATCAAGCAGACAAGCTAGGTAGGTTACAGAAAATAAGGCCACTAAGGTTTTTCTTCCCCATCAGTCACATGACTTTGGCCTTGCACTTCATATCAGTGATTCAAGATTTTGTCAAGTGGAACTCTTGACGCACTGATATGATCTGTCTAGGTGTATGTGCTTACTTAGACAGGTACACTTTGTTCACTTCATGTTTTAGTTTAGTGATTAAAATCTATTCAAAACATAGTGTAACAGTAACGAAAGAAAAACAGTTATTAAGTCAGCTAACCGACTCAGAATCTGGCTAAAGTTTGCTAACATTAGCTGTCATGAGCTACTGGTCCACACCCAGGGAGAAAGTAGCAGCAAAGACACGAGTATGTTGAATTATGCAATGGTGTGTTTTGTCACCCATGGATTTAACTTTTCAGTTAGGAGAGAAAGATTGTGTTATTTATTTGTGCAGCAGTTACATAATCTCAGTTTGTTGGCCGAAAAAAATGCCCTCCTTTGCTTAAACATTACTACACGCAGATAGCCTAAAAGCATTTGCAGTGTGTCTAAACAAAGCAGGCTATGCGTCCATTTCAACATTTTGTAAATTGTTCTGCAGTAAACCCATTTCATACCATATATGGGTCTAAATTTGAGACAAAGTGTGCAAGCCTACACCTCAGACTGCCTTGAAGTGATGGTTTCTGTTGGTTGTTCTCTGCTATATATCACTCATTTTTTACTTGTAGCCGCAACACCAACTTCTTCTTAGATGTTTAAGATGAGCATTGGAGGGAGGCATTTAGATCACAAGTTTCCACACCACCATCCAGATGTGCTAAATTTCTGAAATAAATCTGGTTATTTTACCATATGCTGTGTATTTGTTGTAAGTGTTGGATTGCTTTGTGGGTTTTCTACTGGCACTGCTTCTGCAGACCCAATCGTCCCTGACACCTGGGCGTGTTGCCACCTTGGTTCTTCTGTTGCTGACTTAATTTAATGCTAATCCATTTGAGACATAGTGAAGGTTTCAAAGATGGTTCTGCTGTAGACGTTTCTGTATAGAATTCTGTGATTGATCATCTACTATATCCTCAAGTTGGCAATCAAGACGTGGAAGCTAAGCGGATTTTTTTTTTTTCACCATTACATATTTCGCAGTAGTTGTTTTTATTTGGTCTTAGGTCCTAGAGTGTTAAAAATCTGGCTAACTTAGAAATAATATATATAATTCCACTGAGGAGAGACAAACAAGAAATACTGTCCGAAGGAAAAACCTGGAAAAGAAAGTCAATATTATGATGAATAAATCTCCCACAGCTCACAAGAATCGCAGTGACGATAAATGAAATCTTCAGGGTCCCTCACAGCACTTTAGATGTGTAAATAGATGTAAATAGACACTAAGGACTTGCATCAGAGAGCTTAGCAAAGTGTCAAATGTGTAAAACATTGTGAAAATCTAATTAGATCCGATTAGATAACTCATTTTAGCCTCAACACACTGTTGGCTGCTGAGATTCAGAGAGAGCAGACTTCCCTTCCCCTGATAAAATGCTTGTTTAAAAAAACCTGTCCAACTGGCAAGAGCCCATTTACAAATGTGGGATGTTTTCTCTTTGTTGAGGAAAGCACAATGATCCCAAGCACCGGGAGCTCACAAGAGACCTTCATGGGCTGTGATAGCGGAAAGAAAGAAAGGGATTAAAGTGGAGAGCGAACAGCAAGGATACAGAGAGACACAGTGAAGTACAGAGAAGAACAAACACAATGTCCTTTTAGCTGATTTAAGTCTCTTTATGTCTGATAAACACCCTGTTGTCAGAGTCTCCCCATATGCTCGTACACGGGAAAAACACACAAAAGCATCAAAGACTCTGGTCCCTCATGTCCCGTATATTTGATGATCATGCTCTTTCATGTTTTTGACCGCACAGCTGTTTGAGAGATGGGAGATTTCTACCTTGGTTTTTTCTAGAAAGGGTAATCAGGGTAATCTTTTCACCATGAGTAAAGTAATTCATATGGACAAGAATAAAGAGATCTGGCTTGTAAAGTGAGATTCTTGTGACGGCATTAACGAAAATCCGAAATGAGTTACACTAACTAGTCTATCATCATGCTAGTGATTCTATGCAGCTATGAGGTATGCTAACACACTTATTTTGTGCAGACCAAACTGTTTTTGTTGCACAAGGAGTACTGCACAGTGATGTGCATATAGCAGGAGCCAGTAGTGATCTTTGTAATGAAGTATTCCAAGTTATGTTGCTTGACCATCACCAGCACCTGAGTTATGCACATTTTCGTGACCATCAGTACGTAAATTTGCTGTTTCAACATTTAACGGAACTTTGGTTTTACATCGAAGAACAAGATACCAAACTTCATTTTGGAATACAGAAAGAAACCACATGGTGCTTAATCTGGCAAGTAGGGGGTGTGGGGAGTGATGACTGTGTCATGTTGGAGAGCCCAGCAGATTGATGTCATGCAGATCGTTTGCACCAAATATTTTCAGTCAGATGCCACAAAACGTCACAGTAATACTTGGCATTACCAATCTGACCCTATGGAATGAATTCATGGTGCACAACCTCAAAGAAAACCATCAGCATGGTGTTGGTTGTGCTCCTTACCTGAGGCACCATCATCAGTCTGGCAGATTGTGGACTTTTCCAGTGCAATTATGCTTTTCGGTCTCTGGGTTTTGGCCATGGACACAACTATCTTTAGTAGTGATAATCCTCGATTTTGCAGGATGGGCCATCTCGTGCCTGTTGATAGGTGTCCTTGCAGACTCCAACAAAGTGCTGCTCCTGCTCAAAAACACTCACTCCCAGTGGATAAAGCATGGTAAAGTGACCTCTCGGATGCTCTTCCAGTGTACAAAATGTTGTAAAGTGCTCTTTCGGGTGCCCTTCCAGTGGACAAACCTGGTTGAGGGCCCTCTCGTGTGCCCTTTCATTGGTTTCACTATTAATGTCTGATGACTCTTTGCATGCTGCCACAGCATACAGCAGGTGCCCTTTTACTATTTAGACCCCTGCCCCTTAAACATCCTAAGTCTGCCAGTGGCAAAAGGAATTGTGCAGATGTTATCTCAGTCTGACCCAAAGTGGTGGAGAGACGGACCGACTGAAACACCTCAGAGCAAACAGACAGCGACAAAATAAATAAATAACGGTGAAATATTAACATTGATTTTGAACTGAATGAATATTT
>JAQFJB010000010.1:10621821-10633513 GCA_029874875.1 Naso minor | reverse complement strand
GGCTGCAAGCTAATGCAGACAGCAGTGAAGGCATGCTTGACACAGTCAGCAGAGGCCAAAAGTCACTGCCCTCGGGTCCACAGCAATGATTCTGCTTTAGTATTTTTCAATGTTTCGATTTCTTGTTCGTCCCTCTCTACAGTTCTCTCTGGATGAGGTGGAGGAGATGCTGCTGTGTCTGCATCAGTTTCGCTCTGTGCTCAGCGACATGGAGGAGCAGCTGTCTGAAGACCAGACTGCAGTTTACAGTGATCTCTCGGACTTGGACAGGTACAGACTGCAGCCTTCACTCACTATATGTATCAAGGTGATGACATTCAGACACCAGTTTATAATTACAATTAGTAGTAAAAGCAAGCTGTTACAGGTCATGACAAGTCTTGGTATGTTACGACATCTAAAGTGTGTTGTTTAGCCAGTGACAATATTTTAAGTGTGCCGGAACTCACCAGCGCACATTTTATCCAATGACAGATTAAAACAAAACAAATCTTCTACAGGTCCACGTCACCAAACCCTTTATGAAATATACTGTTGACAGACAGCTGTCAGCAAAGACGCTTGATTAATGGAGCAGTGGGAGCAGCTCGGCCCCACATCCACAATTGTGCTATTTTAAAATATTTCAGCTTTTGGATCAAAAATATTTGGATCTGCCAATTTCAGATTTTTATAGCAGCATACATTCCGTTCTCACTGCTGGAGAACTGTGTAAACCAGAATCCAACGAAGAAATGTGCCGCACTCGTCTGAGCCGTGACTCAAACATATCAAGAATGAGTTACAAAAATGACATACCAAAGTCTTCAGAACTTTTCAAACTGCCCAGCAACTAGAGAGTGAGAGATAATACTGCCGAAGCACAGGAACAGGATGTCAATAGAAGCCATTCAAATCTGATAGCTAAGGTAACGTAGTGTGTATTACTGGAGTTTTGATAACATTGGCTAATGTTAGCCAGCTGGATAAAAGGCTTGGCTGACTGAGTGGTAACATGTTTCTGAAAAGTGGATTTAATGTAACTCTGTTTGATGGAAACTTTACAGTTTCAGTCGTTTGCACTGAACTTCTCGATCTCCTCGTCAGACATGCAGTTTCGTTTTCCCATTCGTTCAATACACATCAAAGCACATTGTCATTAATTAGCCAAGGCTACTGTACGCTTGTTAGTGATTTTATGCACATCAGTCAGTGAACAATGGCGTTTACCCTCAAATTAAAAAATTACACAATGTTAATTGACTCAGATCAGAATAAAAAGACAGCTGTCAGTGTGTTAGCACAGTTCCACTAAAAAGTTTATTGCACATAATGTGGAACCAAAGTTCAAGTTCTAAAAATCAATGTTAGCTGAATTTAACCTCTAGGCCTCAAAAACTGTTCATCTGTTCAGACATAAAGTACAAACAAACAGAAAAACACCACCATGCACATTATTAAACTGCAGAGGTGTTCTTATTACAGCCCCATGCACACTAGTTCTGCATGGGGAGAAATCCAATGCTGACACACCTGCTGTTCCAAGTTATGGTGGCTAAACTATGACCGGACAATCATTTTCCAAGGACGGGTTTTTGTAAACAGTCGCTATCAACCCTGTATATTGTAGAGCACTATGACAGCAGCTCAAAGGACTGAACATCATCATAATAAATTATAACTAAACTAAATCATGCCTACCTTCCGCCCAGGATGGAATAGGTTTCCTTGGGGCAGACTCATCATCCGTAGAGTCGTCACTGTTTTGGTCCATGCCATAATCTTCTGCACTTTTGGACATCAAAGTTTGGTTGCGGCCCTTTGGAGTGAGGGCGTATGATTGTGGCGATTGCTGCACAAGTGGAAAAAACACGTTATAAGGCTTTACTGTGATGACTTCTTTATTTTTGTCATGTTGAATAAAAAACTAAGTGATATTTAAATATGTATCCTAAATATGCAGTTAGTTACATTTACCCTTATATCCATTGTCACATTGAGGCCACCTCCTTTTCCTACAGGCGTGCTCATTACAGAGCCCTGCAAACATTTAGAAGAAACGTGGATTTACTGCTTGCAGATTGTCTAATGCGAGCACACAAGGACATATGCTCACTGTTGTCACATACAAAAATATGCTGTAATGTATCAACAAGAGAGGAAGACTGCACGCTAGTTAACATGGATGAGGACAATTCTGGATTTGAATACTTAAACAAACAATATGTAACTTGACTGTGATCTGCAGCTTTGAAAGCAAAACAAGACTGAGAAAACGTCCTCTGGTTTTCCCTCTGATGTCCTCCGACTGCTCTGCCTCAACTCTGTGATTCACAGAGGTTCCTGAAAGCAACATGTAGGCTGCCTGCAGACTGAGACTGCAGCAGCAGGTCGTTGTTGGGGACAACTCCACTAAATAAAAGGCTGCAGACAGACAGAGCAGTCGTGGGACAACAGAGAGATTTTCAGCAATTTCCCATGAGAGCAAATTCTCTCAAGCTGCCACTTCTGCTTCTTTCTGTTAAGCCTTCGCTGTTTTTTGTATTAAAGCCTGTACTCAAATTTCCCAATGTTTTTTATATGTTTTTCTTTTTTTTTGTCAGGTCGGATACATTGGGTCACATCCTGCCCACACTGGGGAAAGATTGGACACACCAGGGCATTGCACACCTCTACCACAAAGTCAGCCAGTAAGCATTTTTACTAAGTCACTGTCAGCACAAAAGGCATAAATCACTTAAAAATCCTGCAAATATTTTGTGTCAGACAAGCCAAAAAGCAGCTCATTGTTAATTGTTAATGCATGCACATCTTTCCATCAGAAATGGCTACAAGTTCCTGTACTGCTCAGCTCGAGCTATCGGCATGGCCGACATGACCAGAGGTTACCTCAACTGGGTCAATGAGAGGGGCACCATGCTGCCGATGGGCCCCGTCCTCCTCAGCCCAAGCAGCCTCTTCTCAGCTCTGCACAGGTCTCTCATACAAACTAACACACATGCTTTTAGATAAGGACTCTGTGGTAACATGTGCAAGAAGATGCAGGAGACATGGTAACTTGAGCATTGTTGGTTGCTGTTACATCCTTGTGGTGTGTGTGTTTGTTTGACAGGGAGGTGATTGAGAAGAAACCAGAGAAATTCAAGGTGGAGTGTCTCAATGATATCAAGAACCTCTTCTACCCAAACACACAGCCATTCTATGCAGCGTTTGGAAACAGACCAACGGTACGCGCACGTTGCATACAGCATGACTGATGGTGTTTGATTCCATGCCTTTATTTAACACAATATGTCATTTAAAATGCAATAATCCTAAAGGGATAGGCATTTTTTAAAAAACTTTTATTATTTACCTCCCTCCTGAGTTCCAGACAAGACTTTTTTAGACTCAGTTTTTTAGACTCAAATTAACACTTTATGTAATTTTAGAATCAAATACGAACTGGAAGTAAACCACAGGGCGCATGTTCACCATTAAACAGCAGAAGAAGAAGAAAAAATATGTAAAGTACTACATAAAGTGCTAATCTGAGTCTAAGTATAACACAATGTGGTAAATAAACAAATCACAACAATCACAAAGGACCATTTAGAGTTGTTGCAAAGTTTATCTGATGACTTTACGTGGAGACAGGCTAGCACTTCCCATTGACTACCAGTGTTTGAGCTAAGCTAATTAGCAGTGGGCGAGCTCTGCCCGTCTCTTCCTTGTTACTGCATGTACAGTGGAAAGAACTGTATCTAACTTCTTTTCTGGAACTCGGGAGGAAGATAAATAACAAAAAGAAAAAGAAAAAGTTTGTGGTAAAGTTTTTGGTTAGTATAAGTAAGTGTAACATGCAGCACATGTCTGTTGTTTGCAAATGTGGCATTCAAAATGGGTCCCTATTCCCCGCCTCAATTAGTTGTCATTCAGTTAACATGAGTAAGTATTCACAGTTCAACTCAAACCAGAAAGTCGTTCTTTCTTTCTTTTTCTTTCTGTCCTCCCCAAGGTGAACCAACTGTCAGCTTAAATTAGTTAAAGCCACAACACAACAATGTCCCCTGCTGTAATGTCAGTCATACCATGCTTGTTTTAGCCTAATTATTATCTATCATGCCTATTTCTACAAAAAAAAAAAATCAGGAAAGTTTTTGTCACAATGATAATTTTCTACAGCACAAAAACACGCTTGCACACTCACACAGCCCTGCAGGAAGGTGCCACAATGTCAGATTTTGTTTCAGTTCAACTGTTTGCTTAAGACTTTCAGCTCATGACTGACAGACAGCGATATGACCTGGTTGCTACATTATTTTAGCTCCACACTCAAGCTGTTATTGGCTGGGGGCGACACGACACAGCCCAGAGGCTAACGCCAAGAAAAACAACAAAATAGAAGACAGGCAGAAGGCAGAGGCTCAGCAGAAAAATACAACACCACAGACATGCTAAAGTTTCTGCACAGGATGCATTTTAAAACTGAAGCAATTTATGTAGGCCATTCCTGCATAAATGCATTACAGTTTTTGCAGATTTTAATTTAAACATATGTTTTGTCTGACACTGAACTCGATTCTGATTTACATTTGCAGGATGTATATTCCTACAAAGAAGTCGGGGTGCCACTGAACAGGATTTTTACGGTGAACCCTAAAGGCGAACTGGTGCAGGAGCACGCCAAGACCAACATCTCATCGTGAGTCCCGCATCCAGTGCACATGATTTGGACTAGAACTCGATTTGCTCATTGACAGTGTTTGACTCGTCCTCCCGTCTCTTTAGTTACGTACGACTGGGTGAGGTGGTGGATCACGTGTTCCCTCTGAAGATGCGAGCCTCCTCCTCAGACTTCCCCTGCTCAGACACCTACAGCCACTTCACCTACTGGAGGCAGCAGCTCCCCCGAGTGGAGCATCAGGGAACTACACCGCCACAGACTCCCAACCCTGGCAGCTGACTACCTGTGACCTGCTGAGTTCTCCTTAGCAGGCAAAGCAGCGACTGACTGAATGGTGGCTTGCTTGAGATGTCATAGTCACGTGGAGAGTGATGGTTATGTGTGTGTGATATGAATATGTACATTTTTGTAGAAGATGGAGCACTTTTAGTGCACAGCAAAGAGCTACTAAAGTAGACTAATCTTCTGTGAATACTCTTATAATGCACAAGATGGATAAAGCGCACTTTTATGAAAAGATGGCGTCTGTAGCCTCTGATAGATGTATGTATATGAAAAATTGTAGTAATTTATTCAGGCAGCTTAGCACACATTATTTTTGAGTGAGTGACATTATTTCAGTAGCAAGACTTTCTAGCCTATTTAAGCAGGCAGGTGCATACTGTAGTTAACAGATAATATACCTGTGGTATCTGCTCTGATGTGCATCACACAGAACACAACCACTCAGACGTCAGAGAGCAAGACAATGCAACGTGTGCCAAAAATCAATGCAGATTTTATTTTCTTACGCCGAACTTTTTCAGGCTAGACTGTTACCGATTCTCAGTTACTTCACTCATTTCCTCAAATAGTCGGTGCCCGGATGCATAAACAACCTTGAGTTTGAAAGTTAAGGTCGGCCCTTGAGGCAAATATTCTCCTGAGCCAAGAGTTAACGTAGGGAGCGTTGCATAAAGCCCTTCAGGTTGTTTCCTCGCCTAAGCTTTAGCACAAAGCCTTTTATGATAGTAAAAGTCAAAATACAGCACGTGCATACTTAAGTTATCGAGGTTACACTTCACCAACTTGAGGACTGTCAGTACCAGATGTGAGTCTGGCATGCACGAAAATGTCCACCATCTTGGACAGTTAGGTACGGCTACACCACTTGGACAAACCACATGTAACAATCAAAGTTTCATGTCCAGATCTGAATTAGGTGGTCCAAATCAGGTTTAATGTTTTAAAACGGCATCATAACTGAATGGAAATACAAACTTTTTTGCTTGTACTGCATGTGAAAGATCGTGTTAGCCTAGCCAGCGTACAGGGCTGCTCATGCTAACAAAATTGCTTGCTTGGACAGGGATAGCTCTAGCTAGCATTGAGCTAAGATGCTAACATAATGTTAGCCGCTAACTCTACTTCAGCTAACTTAACCAGCAAATGAATTAATCGTTAACAGTTTAAATCCAGTTTACAACAAATCAAGCTTTTTCCACTAACTCAACTTGTAATCCTAACATAAATATAAAGTAGGAAATAGTTAAAAAATTAATCAGTATATATTTTTTTAAAAACGTGATTTGTCAATTTGGTGTAGCTATAGCCATCTGTCAAAGATTCCCTTAGGGTGATTTTATGCAACTCATTTTATTCTAAGGCATCCTTACATAAAAAAAATTAAGTAGTTTTATGCAACCGGGCCTAAGGCCTTAATTTACCTCAGCTTGTAAAGGGCACCGGGCCTTCATGTGAGGATGACTGTTGTCATATTAAAGACGAAGCCATCTTCTTCCTTAATCTGGTCCTTCTCTCCTTGTTACAGTTTTATCACTGCATTACGCATTCAATACTATAAAATATAGTTTGTATACTATAGTTTTGGGACATTGTTTTGTGTTTTGGGATACAAACACCTGCAGTGTCTGAATACAACATTAGCACTTAAGATTAATGATCCAGAACAACAGTGTTGAAAACAGCATGTTTAAAGGGGTAAAATTATCAAATTTAAGTCAAATTTATCATAAACACCTCCGGCCATTATTTGAGACCTGACTTTTTTTTCTTTCTTTTTTTTAAGGAATTGCAGGCAAATTTTCCTTCATAGTGTTGCGTGTGTGTTATCTATGTTTCTGTTTGAAGGCAGTATTAGTTTATAGTACATCAAATGTATTAAAGAACACGAGGAATGACTGACGATCTTTGTAGCTTGTAATCAAAATGTGTCAAAAAGAATCCTGACAAAAGGTACATTGTAAAGTAGGAAGTAAATATTTATTGTGGAGACAAAGAAATACAGACTAGTGAAGAGAAAGCACAACATTTTAATGTTCATAAAAGCCATCGCTTGTCTTCAAAACACAGGAGTAACTGTGAGGCGAATTCTGAATCATTTTTATTTTTGTATTGAAATCAGTCAGTGTGTATATTTGTGAATGATCAGAAGAATGTTATTTTGTCTGTGGCCTTTATGGAATGTCTTCTCATGCATCCACACAGTTACAGTTCATACTCGTTAAGACTTATGCTTATTTCCAAAAGTGCCATTAAGTATTTTTTACTTGTTTATCTCATCAGATCCTGACTGATACACACATGAAGACACACGTTTGAACGTCTGTCCCTTGGTTCTTTTAATGTAACATAAGTGTCATTCTCTTTGACAATCCGTATTAGACTCTCTGCAGCTTAGAGAGGACACCATGTCTGACTTTTCTCAAAGTGACAGACCCTTGAAAAAAAAATCGGAATGTCTGATAATCCCTCAGAGAGCATGAGGTCATTTACAGTACATGAGCAGGAGCTGCTATCACAGTGACCTGTGAGTATAATCATCTGAACAGTATCATCATCACAGTAGATGTGTGTAAATCCACAACAGAAGATGTATATATATATATATATATGATGTTTAAACACTGTTCTTATTCTTTCCATGAAAGAGCTTCGATAGCCTGGAAGCGTGATATCTTTGCCTTAACTGTGAACAAGATGATCAATAATTAGTTCATTTACTCCCTCCACTTGTTTTGACCAGTTCACTGTTAAAATTGCTGTAATCAAACTCAATAAAAATGCATTGGTTCATCAAATGAGTGTGTGTCAATGTGCACTGAACGCTGAATTAGCCCTATTTCTTTATCTAGTGGTGAAAGAAGTAACAGGACACTTAAGTTGTGTAAAAAGGGAAAAATACCCCAGCTTGAAAACTTTCTACAAAATGTTAAAGGTCCGTATACATTTGGAGCCTTACTTCAAAGTAAAAGTACAAAAGTAGTAATATCAACAAGTACCAAAAGTAAAAAGTGCTCATCATTGTGAAGTAAAGGTTCACAGTCAGTATTTTACTATTATATCGGATGTTTTTGGATGAATATTACCGTTGCATTAATGTGAATGTTTGTGGTTGAGCTCAGTCTAATTACTTTAAACACCGCTGTGTAGTTCAATCTGCAGCAGCGCGTCATCTTCTTAAAGACTGTTACTTGTTTGTAGCATCACAGAACCATAAATCTTTTACAAGTCAAAACTTTCTTCATCTCAAGAAGAAAAAGAATTTTATCATTTCATAAAGAAAAAAAATTATCTTCTGGTTTATTAGAAAACCTTAAATCCAGATGACCTAAATCTGAAGAAAAATAGTATTCAGTGGACTGAGAGTGAAAAATATGAATCTAAAAAAAGCTCGAGTCAAAAGTCAAATGTTTGCTCATTTGTGACCAAGTTTTTATTAGGTTTTTAGTTTTTTCATTCATTTTGGGGGAAACAATATAATGGACAGTATCATCATGATCAATGCATAATAAAGAGATCGACTTAAAAGGTTCATCAGTGTCAGACAGATCATACGCATGTAGGCTACATTAGTCTCATCAAACAGTGTAAAAGTTTTGCCCCTGAGATGTGGAGGAGCCTGTAAATATAAACTCGCATGAAATGGAAACAGTCAGAAGTTCAGCACGCAGCATTAAAAGCGTCAAAACTCTCCTGCTTCAGTTTCCTCCATCATCCATCATGCATTGCACTTTAGGGGTTATTAGAGAGCAAAGAGGCTGCACGGTGCTCACGCAACACGCGGGAGGAGTTTCCAAAACCCTGCGCCGCCATTGGCCCGGGCCCCGGGGTGCTGCGCTCTGAAGGCCGGACCGAAGGCTGCCTCAAGTACGGAAAGCGAAAATCGACGAGGACAGACGGCCACCTGTCGCGAGGCTCGTTTGCGTTCCCGTGAAGAATGACGGACACGGTGAGCACCTTTACAGAGCATCACAACACTCTGCGCTCTTTCTGTCGCGTTGTTCCTGCGCAGAGAGTGCGCGCTTTTGTGCGCGTTAAAAGTTAATAGTAACATGAAATATTAAGTACGTGCGAGTGGTGACACTGAAACTGAAAGAGCAAAATACTTTCGATGTGTTGAGTTCGTTCACGAACCGTGCAGAGTAATTATTCTGAACAGCGCACAAAGAGCCGCACCGAAGGATCAGCTGGAGAAACTTTCGCCCACTTACAAACTTGTAACTTTATGTTGCTTCATAGGTTGTTACCAGTATCAGCAGGTCATAGTGCAGCACAGCGCAGACTGCTGATGATGACGCGTTTCTTTTCTTAAGTGGGTGAAAATCCTCAGGGGCTCCTAGATGTTCAAAGAACTCTGCAGATTTGTGTCGACATGATTTAAGACATAAAACTGCTAAAAAAGTTTGTGTGTGTGACATTTTTCCAAAAGAAAAACGCAATACAGAAAAGCGTGGCTTTAATTACCACATGTCTAAAAAGTAGGCTACTCTTTCCTTGTTAAAAAATATTGAACTTGTGAATAATGCAGTTATTTCCCCACAGTCTGGTTCTGTTCCTCTCCTTCCTCTTCATTTCAGAGGTGTCATGCGTCTAACTTTAAAGGATATGTTGGTAATATTTATATGTAAGCATAATTTGAAAATCACATCCACAAAGTTTTTAGACAGATGGAGAATAAAAGTGTTGCCACCCCAAAAATGACTGTGATTGTAAAATTATTATTTAAAGAATTTTGACGGGTCCAAGATGATTGTTTTGGTTGGAGCCCAGGAGGTAACACGGATGCTTTTTCTTTTTTTATATTGCCTGTGCACTTTCTTTTTCAGGCACTTTTCAGTTTTTACAGATTGCATGCATGTTTTTGTAACTTTCACACGTATCTTTATTAAAACACAAGCGCAGTTTAGTAATTCACATGTGGGCTTTCTAATTCGCGCCTGTTTTATAAATTGCATGTGCCTTTTATAGAGTATGTGAAAAAATACAAATAAAATGTGTCTGCAAATTATAAAACATGTTACATTTTAAAAATAAGACCACATTTAAGTCACCTCTCCTGCTCCGTAGTTTTGTTTACATGTCTGAGACGGCTAAAGACTTGTGAGCCAATGGTATGAGGACGTTGGTACCACGTGGTGTTTTGAACAAGATTCTCCCTGGTGAAGGTTTGAAGTTGTCTGTTGGAGCTTTAATGCCTTTGAAATAAGCTTGAAGTCTTCCTCAGTATAGGGATTCAGGCAGAGGGGGTCGTGAGGATGACAAGGATTTTGTGGATATACTGGAGGAGAGGAGGCGCAGCAGTGATCTCAGTTACGCCTTTAAGACCTTCAGTCCTCAGCCGTACCGGGGATCCTCGTCCTGCTGCACGGCCGACCTCAACAAAGCCGTGCTGGAGTCCCAGTATCTTCGCTACATGGCCAAAGAGGTGGGACTGGGTGATGTGAACTGATGTTTCATAGAAGTTCACTTTGTTGCTTTCATTAACAAGGATTCTTGCTTCCTCTTCAGATCGCCATGGAGACGGGGTTGTCGGTGGAGGAGGTGAGAGAGGAGGCTTGTGGGATTTTGGAGGAAATGTCTCAAAACCTGCAGCTGGGGTTCATCAGGCTGATGGCTTACGTACTGAGCAAGGTGTTCAAGAGACTCTTCACCGGCGTCTTTGTCAACATGGAGGGACTCAACACGGTCAGGACCGAGCTTCTAAGTTACTGTCACGTTATTTCCTTTAGTAGATGTTAAAGAGATCTGATAGATCTGTCTTTGACATTTGTCTGTGATGCTCAAAGCACTAACGTTTGTGTTTTTAGGTCATAGATGCTGAGATTAAAAAAACAAAAACAAAGAGACAGTAGAGAGAATGACTTTTGAACACAATGTGTGCCATATTACTGCCACGTTTCCCACTGTTTCAGTTCCAGCCAGTGACCTGTGTGCAAAGTCAACCATCGTACTCTCTGTCCCTAGCTTCCAACAAAACACAGCAAAACTGTGGGAAGAAAACATAACCTGTTAACACGTCTGTTCTCATTAATCATCGTGCTAGATCTTGGGCTGTGCTAAAAAATCGACATGGCGACATATCGCAGTATTTGTTTTCGTGATATGCTGCATTGTTTTGTGACGTCCTTGCCAGTGCCCACCCCTAGTTTACAGTGTGTTCACGGACACAGGAAGAATACTTGCACACTTTTTCATGTTTTCAATTTCAGTGTGTCCAGTTGAAGTACAAGAGTGCACTAAAATTTCATTTTTCATTTTGAGGTCATGGCAGCTACATCAGCGTATACGGTACTTTGCAAGTACTGTTGAAATAAATTGGAAAGGAAATTTTGAAAAAAATCATTTCGACTCCATTTGTCTGCTGAATTATCATTATAATGTGATGTGATGTATTAAGACTATTTAGATGGTGTACAACTTGTTTTTCAGCTGTTTTTACATTTTCAGTGAACTATGTGGGATATCGCAGTATATCACAATATGCATCATATCGCAATTTATCGTGATGCGTGTCGTATTGTGAAGTTCTTGCTAATACCCAGCCCAGGTTTATCTCATTTGTTTAATCTGCACAAAACACAAGTGCAAAAGTGTCATCATGTGGTTTTTCAGTTTGCTTCATACGACTGTATTCGAAGTCCTGTGTGTCTGTTAGCAGAGTAAAGCCTTCAAGAAGTCACTGCACCTGAATTATATTTCCTTCCAACAAAGCTGAGCTAACTTTTTCTCCAATGCTAGTCTTTGTGCTAAGCTAACTGACTGCAG
>JAQFJB010000010.1:10489555-10499938 GCA_029874875.1 Naso minor | reverse complement strand
TGTTAGAGACAGAGAGAGAGGGACGGGTGAGGAAGAGTATAACGATGAGTACAGTCTGCTGCAAGGTGTTCTTATCTGATCAGATTCAGACCTCAGTCAGAAGTCTCATTTTCTCATTTGCTGCAGCATTGTTTCTGTGTGTGTGTGTGCATGTGTGTCTGTGTGCATGTGTGTGTGTGTGTGAGACTGTTTATGCTTTCACTGTGGCGTCTGTGTGAAGTCATGAGCTGATGTGTTTTTGTTTGTTTATGCAGTCCAATTTTGTCTCTCACACTGTATGATAATCACTTTTATCAAACACTGCATTTCTGTGTGTGTATAAAGGATGTGTGTGTGTGTGTGTGTGTGTGTCTCTATATATGAGCTTTTGGCCTGTTTATGTGGTTCCATCTCTTTTCAGTAGAGTCATATTCAAGGTGTTTACCCAAAGATGCAGCAGTGATGCCATCTGATAATATCCTGCAGTTCTGGTTGCTTCAAATACGAAGTACACACACACACACACACACACACACACACACGCACACGCACGCACACCTTGATACAATGGGGGTCCTGTCTCTTTGCATTAGACAGCATGTGCAGTGGTGTTTAACGGTCTAAAGCACAGTTGAAGTTGAGCACATTTAATCTTAGACCTTACAGCCTCAGTCTCCATTCAGATGTGTTGCTGTATTTTTTTTTTTTTAGCCTTTCCTGTAACACGGTTTCCCCTTGAGTCGTGGTTCATTGTTCGGGCAATTCACAGAACTAATGTGAACCTTTACAAAGGTACAGGCTCTCTGCTGCCCCATTGGTGTACAGACAGGCAGCCCATTTGTATGTGCAACAGTGTAGTACACACTGTTTATGCTGTACTTGAGTGGAATTCACTGCAGTAGGATTTGCACTTTAAAAGCAAGAGACATGGACCTGATTTGAACGTTCAGCCACCTCTAACCTGTCGGTGGCCATTTTCACCATGCCACTACACTGGAGTTGACTCTTAAACTGCACTCAGGGAAAAGATATAAGACCTTAAATTAGTAGCTGATGCTAAATTCCTGAATGCTGCTTTATTTTCTCTGTGTGAGTATAAATGTAAACATTTTGGTTAGACTAAAAAAAAAAAAAGTCTACAAGACACGGAGGTGCTTAGAGCTACATGTCAGTGTTAGTATGCTAACATGCCCACAGTGACAGTACTAACATGCTGGTGTTAAACTGGTGTGATGTTTTTAATTATTTATCCATTTATTTTACATTTGCAACAGATTCCTTTTTTTAAACTGGAATGATGTTTACCATTCTACTACTTAATTTGATGCTACTTAGCATACAGCTATGGCTTATTTGACTTTAATTTTGTAGCAGTTTAGTTACAAAACTAACATTTTGACCTCATGATTGCGTTAGATGACGGGTACAGGATCAGTAAAGTTATTAGTCATGCTGAGACGGGCATGAATGTCTGTACAATTTCACAGCAATCCATCAAACTAAACCATAATCAACAAATGTCACGACATGTCATTCAAAACCAAGAATGTTAACCAGCTGTTGGTGCCAGAAATAAAAATATGAGAATCATTAAAGTCATTTGATGACATCACATCCTGTGAATGGCGTGGCTGAAAATGTACTGTTGCAGATTTTCCATTTCATTTGAGAAAGAGCCTTGAGGTATATGAGGAGTTTTATCAGAAGTTAAGTCATACTTTGAATGAGGGATATTTTGTCACAGTGTTTTCTCCCTCTGAGGCCTTTTTGTTTGTATTAGAATTTATGATTGAGCCATCACACAAAACCTCAAGAGGAAAAGTGACGGGCGAAATAGCTTTCTAACATCTCGTCTCATCTCGTCTCCCTCTCCCACTCGTCCACCTCCACCTCCACTTTTCTTGCTTTTCTCTGAAGAGGCAGAGCAAAGCAATAATTACCACTAGTATGAGTGCTAAGCCGCCACTCTTTGATGTGCCAGAGAGTGTGTTGAGCCAGTGTTAATCTCTGTTAGCTGTGTAGAGGAACCCTGATAAGGCCTGATAGTGCACTCTGTAATGAAGGATTAGGGATTAAGGCGGTGGTGGAGGGGTCAGCTCCCCTGTGGTCACACTGCGGTTGATCCGGGCGAGGTTTTATGAAGCCTTGGGAGCCGCTCAGGCTGGTCAGGTTGTTTGGACTTGGGTGTGAGAGCATGCGGCGAGAAATATTGTATTTTAAAGCAAGCATGTATGATCAAAAGAGGGCGTATGTGAACACTTGCAGTGGTTTTCAGCCTCATGCTTCCTTTCCCCTGGGAGAATCTTGAGTGATTGAATTGTAGGTAGACCCTATATAGCCTAGTGGCTTGGTGTTTGGTGGTCATCCAATTTATTTATGGTTGTGATTAAATGACATTGAAAATGGATTTGATTCTCGCAGGACGTTCAGTCACCTCATTGACAGCTAGCATCCCATACATAACAACTAAAGGCGTCTTGTGGTCATAAGGAGATGATTTGTAGCCCTAAGAAAATGATTAGGTCTAGAGGGCACTGTGTGCTCTTGTACTCACCAGTCCAAGCATTGTTATAGGTCCCTGCGGACATACTGTACAGGGTCAATTTACAGTTAATTTAAAGCTAGACTGTGTGTCGGTGAAGTGTATGGACTGTGCTGCAAGTTTGATTTGACTGTGGTTAGAACTAAACACTATTCAAAATTTGAGGTGTTGTTTTGGAGGTTAATTTTGATGTTTTGTTGAAGTGTTTGTGTTTGTTTGTCTGTGTGTGCATGTGTGTGCTTAGGCTGACCCTGGAGCAGAAGGAGTTGTGTCGGAGCCGACTGAAACTGCTCTCCTACCTGGACCGGCTGGCAACATACGAGGTAACGACAGTCACCCACCCATTTCGTTCTAGTTCTCTTGATCAGCCCATAGAACTTTCTCACACAATTGTTACTGCAGACAGCCCGAAGTCAATTAGTTACCATAATTAACAAGCTTTAATTAAGGTTGCAGCCAAGTATTATTATTTTTTATTATGGATTAATCCTCCTGTAATTCTCTCACTCAGTCGTTAATAAAATGTCAGCAATTAATAAAAAATGCCCATCACAGTTTCCCAAAGCCTGAGGTAACATCTTCAAATGTCTTGTTTTGTCCGACTGACATTTCAGAAGTCAAAAATATGCACTTTGCTTTCATTGAAGACTGAGAAAACCACAACATATTAACATTTGCAAATCTGGAGACATTATCACATTTTTTCTTTACCCTAGATATTAAAACATTTAGTAATAATTGGTGTCATTTAAGTTCCTCCTTCTCTATTATAGGAAAAAAAATGAGAGGACTAAAAATTAGAACCACCCCTGAGTGCAGGGTGAGTCATCACCATGTGAAATGTTTTCCAAAGAGAGAAAGAACCAGATTTTGATGTAAAAGTACTCAGTATTGAATTTTTTAAACATATATTTGGCATGAAGCATGAAATACAGGAACGATTAACACACAGACACAGGATTCAAACTGGGAAAATGTATTTTTCATTTCATGAATTCTTGAAAGTCCTGAAACAGCCAGTTCATCGAGGAGAACAATATTAATTCCTTCAGCTGAAATAGTTCCCCGCGCTGTTCAGTGCTCGGGCTCTAATGATCACAGCATGTTCGTTCTGTCTGTCAGATATAAACACTGTTTTTGACCACAGAAGGTTGTTTGGATCAGCCTTTAACCAGGCAGTGATGTGAACCCACTTTGATGCAAATGCATAATGGTTCCTTTGTATCTGATGGTCCGTCAGAGATGAAAATCAGAAGTGAAGTGTCTGCCAAAGGCAAAGAAAAAGAAAAGACACAGGGTTTGTTTGTCATAATTAAAGTGACCTTAAGAAACAAAACAACAAAATGTAGTGCTTATTTGTCATGATTATTGAAACTCCTCCGAATAGTGTGTTGATTGGTCCAGCAGGCTTGCTGGAGTCTGAACTGATGTTTACTAGATTAATATCTCATTATGAACACTGTGCTCACGAGACTGTGAGAGCTCACAGGAAGGAGAATGTGTTTGAAGCTCTATTAACTGCTATTAAAATTATATTAAGTTAAAGGGTCACTTAAGGACCATATTATGTGTTCATTTACATGTTTGCAGGAGGTGCGAGCTCATTCAGGCTTTTTGTTTAACGTTCTTTGTTGCTTGGTTGTTTTTCCCATTTGCAGCTGAATGCTTTCTTGTTTGTATCCAATCCCTCCAAAGCACAGAGGCTTCTCTCACAGGCCTTTTATTGATAGTCTCTCTTAACCTCACTAATCTCTGTGGAAATACTGAAAAGTTGTAGAAGATATTTATGTGAGAGGAATTTAAACTATGCAAAGAACAGAATGGCACAGGAGAATATAGCCTTTATAGGCCCACAGTCTATAAGCATCAGTGCAGCACAGATAGATTTGTACTTCAAGTGGATCTTGCGACATTTGCAGATTGTCAACACTCTGGATTTCAGATTCACCAATAATGTTAACATGCATGACTCTCTCCTCCCACAATAAATCAGAGATGAACAGGGTCATACGTTCTCCCATGCAGGAGAGGGGAGATGAGATTTTACCCTGCTAGATATTCAACTCAGACAGAATGACGTCTCTCTCTTTAGTCGGACATTGTCATGGTAACTGCAGCGCTCGTCAGATTCCTTTTGCCCCAATCCATTTTCTCTGGCTGTCTATGAATATGATATTAGGGTTTTTATCATCCCGTCTTGGGCTGGCTCTGTCTGCATACGGCCCATTCAAGGGCTATCCATCAGACTCACACACATCTACACAGAGACGCACCAACCCTGGTGTAGGAGAGGATGCTACGCAGATTTCACACACACAGACACACATAAATCACTCCGAGCCAAAGGCTGGGGCAACAAACGTTCCCTCCTGACATATGAGTGTGCACGCTCTCACAGCTGCCGGGGATGCTTCCAGCTTAAAGGAAAGACGGTTGTTTACTTTTCACTTTGTCTCAGCGCTTTAATTTGCGGCCGCATCTTTTACTCATCTCATCTTTAGTTTGACTTTCTGCACACCCGGCCTATTTTCTCTCTTTTTATGAAGCACAGTTGTATCACATCTCCCTTAATTCCTCTCCTCTCTCTTTCTCTCCAGGAGATACTCGGGGGTCCTCATGCAGCCGAGCAGAAATATGATGCTGAGTTCTTTAAGAAGTTCCGCAGTCAAAATATTGTTTTGTCAGCAAGAAACTACGCCAGGGTAACATCAGCCTCCAACTCTTGAGTCATCTCACTTAAATTGCTTCGTTTTTGAATGTATGCATTTCCATTTGGCACTAATGGGATCTGCACTCAGTCGCCAGTTTACTCCGTTTACAAACGAATGCAGTCCTGCAATAAATCCAAGTTTCATGAAGGTCATGATGTTCAGTTTTTGTTGAAACTGTTTTAGAGAAATGTTGCAGTTTGTCGTGCAGTTGAATCATATTGCATTATGCCAAGAGGTGTTTGTGTTATTCAGCTTATCGTCATTGTTATAAGTGGCCTGGACAGACGACATAATAGAAACCTGTTGATAACTGATTGTGTTTTTTCAGAGTTTTAAAAAGACTTTTGCTGCTTTGTGTCCAATAATTTGATTAAATTTGTAGCATATTTTGTTTTTGTGGCATTTTTAAAAAAAATAATGTAATCTCATAACACTTGGATTTCTTGCACAATTTAAAACTAGTGCTCCAAAAGTTTTAAGTTGTTGGATCAAGCATCTGTTTGCCAACAGGAGAGTAACGTTCAGGCTCTGGACATTCTGTTCACGTACCACGGAGGAGAGCTGCTCCAGCATCGGCTCGCTATCCTCTACAACTTCCCAGAAACCACCTCTCCGCATGAGTACACCACCCTGCTGCCTGAAGCCTGGTGAGACACTCACACATATACAGCCATCAAGAAAAAAAATGTCATTTTTTGACTCATTGTTGAAAAAGAGAATAGAAGCAGTGTTGGTTGAAGCAAATACACTTGGACGGTGCTGAATCCCCGTCATTGACGGAGCAAAACAAAAAATGTAGTTGGTCTGTTACAGTTGGGGCAGTTTCAGTGAGATATTCCAATTCACCTTTCGCTAAGCTCCGCCCTCTAACGCAAACAGGTCAATAAGAGCGTAGCATCTGCCAGCTCTGACGGGGCCTGACAACTACACGGCTGTGCTCCGCTGAAACTCATGCAATCTTTTCGATTTCAAGCTCGTCGTGGTTAAACGTTGTGTCTGGGGCACTTTTAAAAGTGACGCTTGTTATTTGTCGAGTTTTGAATGAGATTTACGTTCTTTACCTTCCCAAAATCAAATGCTGAAAAGTGTAACCTTATGCTCTGGGCAAAACTGTTCCGGTGTCCTCACTCCCTGTTGAACCCCTCACAGTTTAACAAAGGCAGCTAACGTTTCGTCTGCCTCGCTAACCCTTCAATAAACACTGAGGCCATGTTGCGTTGTCATCAGTGGGTATTAGCTGCTTAATTTGAGTTGCTTTTAGCTCTTAAGAGTGCTGGCAAGCCTGGCCAGCTAAGCTAAAGTCTACGACTGCAGTCTGGAAATAGCCGCTCTTAACAGTTTGCAACGCTGGTAACCCAAACTCAAACCCAAACAAACAGTTCAACTTTTCTTTCAACACTAATATGCAAAGAGTCGTGTCCTCCGCATGTCCTTGCTTTTTAAATGAATGAAGTGAAACACAAGTTGAAGCCGCTGCACTGTGATCTGTAGGCTTTAGCATGTAGCTTTATATTCATAACTCTAACTTTGTCACTTTGACATCCTGTGTATATGATTCAAATAAATGTTGTTGACTTTCTGTCTGAAATATCTTTTTCATTTTTCCAAAAAATGACTTAGTATTTCTCTAGGGAGTGTAGTTAGTTTTAGTGTGAGCTCCATGCCAGCTCCAAAAGCTTGTTGGATGTAGCCGCAGTAACTAAGGAGGATGTGGCTCCGTGAAAGCTCAGTTAAGTTACCCTGTGGAGAAACTTCTCACTTGCTGCAGATGAAAGTGAAAAACAGCCTCCACTGTCGAAATCTGCACAACAATACTCGTAACACTAAACTGTAGAAATAAGAGGAAAAACATTTTTGAGTGGATAGGGACTTTACTTGCTGGATTATCTTTAATTCCATTTAATTAATAACCATTCACTTTGTGAAACAGAGACAGCAAGTATAAAAAGACAAACATTACCACTCTGAAACAGGATTGTTTGGAATGCACACGTTGCACCTCTCGCTTCATTTCAAATTAAAACCAACTCAGACAGGAATCACACTGTCTGAAAGCGTGTGGTCAAAGGTCTTTCACACTACTTCCTCTGTGTTCTCACCATCACACCTCGGAAATCTTTTCTTTATCCTTGAAAAGCACACACACACACACCAGTTTATTCTTGCATTCTGTTAAGTGTACACATAGAGCCGCATCTTAAGGGCTGACACTGGCAAACACACAGAAATGCTGCTATGAAGTAAAAGGAGGGAAACATAATTGTCACTTCTATGTTTACACACAAATAATTGAACTACTGAGCTGCAGTAGTAGCTGCAGTGATTGCGATGATCTGCCTCCACTTTGGTTTGGTTCTAGTTTTAACCTTCCTGTGCTTTGGGACTGAAGGAGTGTTGAAGGGGAGGGAGTTGAGGAGAGAGGAGATGTGTGAAGGAGATGATGGAGGAGTGTTTTGGAGGGGAAGAAGTCATTCCTCACCCCTTTATGGTTCAGTAATAGAGGTGACAGAGTGGATTTACTGATGAGTGCAGTCAGCCATTCGCTGCGCCTTTTTGTTTCCTCTAACTTGCTTTCCATTTTTCTCTCCTTTTCGCCCGCCCTCCATTTTCAACTACTTCTTTTCTCTCTGCGCTAGTATTTGATTTATTTACATACCACAGTTACATTTGTATAAAGAAACACATGCACACAAAGCCCAAGTCTCCCAGAGTCACGACTTAAAAATATATATACCATATAAAAATTATATTTCTTATAGCTCCCATCCACACACCAACACTGCTCTCTTTTATTAGCCATATCTGAGTTTGTATGGAGGTCAGGCAGCTGGGGCTCTGCAGTGAGCATCCATCATGGCTCTGCCGCTGTGGGGCAGTTTCCTATTTTCCCCAGCCTGTGAGCACCAACTGCTCCTCCCAACAGCACTCGCCCCTATACTGCAGCAGACGGAGTCGGCTCAGACCATCTGTTTGGAGTTCATTGGCTGTATGCTAAAGTCTTGATTCTGGAGCACCAAAATAGCCCGTATCGACCTGTGACAAGTATATTGGAGATATATCAGTATTTATTTTATAAGATATTCTCCTACAGTATTGATCAGGTCTGCACAGTGGATCTCCAGATGCATGGAAGAATACTCAATAGTAATAATTTGTTGAAAACTTCGCCTGTAGCTTTAAAAGGTTTGGCCCAGTGGAAATAAAAAATACACTCAAATGCCAGCTTCAAGTTTGCTTTGCATCCACATTTTCCTGCT
This sequence comes from Naso minor, assembly GCA_029874875.1. Taxonomy (NCBI): domain Eukaryota; kingdom Metazoa; phylum Chordata; class Actinopteri; order Acanthuriformes; family Acanthuridae; genus Naso; species Naso minor. Next base: position 10,491,449 of record JAQFJB010000010.1, on the reverse strand, counting down.
GCCCTGCTTCCCTACCTTTCTCAGGCTGACGTGAAGTAGATTAGAGGAGCGGGCGTGGAATAATTCATTCCTTCTATAGATATCTGAGTTCTCTCACACCAATATTTACTCTCCACCCTCTAACCTGGCTGTCTGTAATGAGGAAAGAGGAGCAGGGAGTTGGGGAACGACAGGCAAAAAAAGAAAACGAGAGAGGAAAAAACCAAGACTTCTCGATCTCTGTCATGTCTGAGTTAAAATCCCAGTCGTAATGGATGAACTGGTGGACTGTTGGTCGAAATCTTCCTACATTTACGCTTTGACATAAATCACATCTGCTTCTCGGACACTTGTTATGTATTTTGTGATTGGAAAGAATTTATGGCCGTGTTAAAAAACTGCTGCAGCGCGTGTGTGCTTGGCCTTTAACTGCACCAAAGCCGTCGATGATTTGTAGCCCACGGTATCTCCTTGAGTTTTACAGCCATCGTACATATTTTTTCTGTCTACAGACAAATAGATAACGAGAGGAAATGCATTAATCCTAGAATAAGAGATAAAAATTGCTTCTGCTCATCCCAGTGTCGCAGCTTGTGTGCTTCTGTGAGTGTTCGCCTAAGTGTCTGAAGCTTGTCAGTGCTGACAGGCCCGCTTGCACACTCATTCTTCACTTTGGTTCCTTTTCTTGGGTGTTCTCTATTTATCTTCCTCAAACCTGTCACACTCAAGGAGACCAGGAAGAACTGAAGCTTGCACGGTGTTTAGAAAATAAAAGTTCCCTCTATTTTCAACGGAGGCACGACCCAGAGTCTTTTCAAAAGTTCTTTGACTCGTTTATTGTTGCCATTTGTTTTTTTTCTTGACCGTTCTTCTTTTATTTTGATCTGCTGTTTCCATTTCACACATTTTGCAACCCTTTAACTTCACGTAGTTTTTGACTGAGTGAGGTTGAAACAGTAAATTTCTCCGCTGATTTATCAGGTGCCATTGATCTATGGTTTTCAGAGTGGAGGGGGGCACCAGTGGGCCTCAGTGAAACAGAGTGAAGATGAGTGAAAATTTTAAAACTATAACAGCGGGATTATTCTTCTTTTTCTTCTTCTTGTATTATTATTATGTCAAAAGGTGTGTTCTCTGTGTTTGTTTTTCTAATTGCCTGCCAGTCAAAACGTCCATCAGGTGAAAAGTTGTCAGTGTTGACCTGCTGAGAGATAAATCGATGTGAGGGAGATCATAACCACTGCCAGCGAATTGCAAAGCATCAGTCTGAGCAGCCTAGAAGACTTTTACACATCCAGATCTCTTAACAAAGCAGAGAAAATTTTATCTGATCCCAGACACTCACTTTTTACTGCTTTTGAGTTGTTACCTTCAGGCTGCAGGTATCAGCACCCAGCCTTTTAAAAAAACAGGATGAAACAGTCATTCATACCGCAAGTGATGAAATCCTTAAACGGCTGAACGGTAACTTTTTGGTCTTCTCTGTTCAGTTGATCTGGTCAGTGACAATACTGTATGGAGTTGAAAGAGGAAATTTTATTGTACTTTGTTCTCATAATGTACGTGAGGGTCTGTGCAGTACCGAGGTACTGTGGACTGATGCTAAGTTGATTGTGATTGGATTGCTGAAGTCTGTGTTTTGAGCCTACTTTTTGTAGGATACGTGCAATACTATCACTGTGATATGACTAGTGTAAAAAAGTGTGAATGGTAAAAGGGGATAAAAATGTACCCATCCTATCCTATGGTAGCATCTGTGCCTGCCTTTAAGCTGCTGAGCTCCTGAACTTTACTCCTGTTTATCGAGCTTCCTTGTTAGCATCTAGCCAACTAGCACTAATTCACAAAAATGCTTTTTGAATCGACAAAGACCTGATTTGTAGACCAACGGCCCAAATGTCAGAAGCTCACATGC
>JAQFJB010000010.1:10332551-10345086 GCA_029874875.1 Naso minor | reverse complement strand
TTCTGATTAAATATTTTTTACACCAAAATCTCTTTGGGGCTTTGCTTGTGTGCATGGATAGACTGCAAGCAGCTGTGGGAGATGTTACCTCCCCTACTGCTGGGGTTTGGTAAACAGTGTCACAACCTGTCAAGTGTCAACATCCTTTTTTTAATCTGTCTGACAAAGCTCTCAGTGCAGGCAGTGAGCCATCATCTCAATCCATCCAGGAGGTGAGAGAAGAGGGGTAGAAAAAGAGCTTGTGTCCCCCCAGGGGGAGGCTGAACGAGACAGGATCTTACAGACTCTCCTCTGCTGAAGAGAGGTTATCTCTTTGAAACAAGGCATTTAACTTGTGCCTATGTGTCCTCTGTGGAGTCTACAATGTGAAAGACAGAGAAGGGAACACATAAAAGTGAAAGAAAGGGAGTAAAAAATGTTGTTTTGAATTCCAGGAAATCACTCATACGACTTCCACACAGTCAACGGACTGAATCCTGGGAAATCATACAACCTCCAAGGCCTTGTTTGTTTCCTTTAATGCTCTATTTTTCATCCCTCCTGTCTTACCTGTCTTTGACCCGTAACCTTGCCCTGCACAGAGTTACTGTCTGTCTCGCAATAGACACACACAGATTTGAACAAAACCCTCATAACAGATCATCTACTGTGGGAGTAAGATGAACTTGAGCAGAGTTGTAGTATTGAGAACGAAGAATGGAAGAAAAATTAATGGTGTGGGAGATGGTGAATGACAGAAGGTCAAACATGATGATGACTAAAGAGAGACAGAGGAGTAGAAGAAAGGTCTTGACTGAGCGTAGTTTTACAGAATTTGCATCACATGGGAGAGTTTTGGTAAAACAGAAAAACAGCAAAAGAGAACAAGGGCGGCACAGAAGCCTCTTAAGTAAATGCAGGAAAAGTAGCAGCGGAAATGGTTTGATATAAAGTCAAAAATGACTCCTTTTTATACATGCTGTTGCAAAAACACTTTGTGTTACAATATGTGTTAAAAATGATACGATGCATATTTACGATACATGGTTGGCGATGCGATACAAAAACGATATGGGCTCATTTACAGCAATACGGTATGATACGATTCAATGACTAGAAATCGATATAATTCTTTTTTTTTGCCTAATATAAAAGAAAACGCCTATCTCTGTGCAGTGGTAGAAGAGGTAAAACGCTGGAAAAGCTTGATACACTGAACATTCAGTTCAAGGCCAACTGAAAATCTCTCGTTCTCCTGCTGCTTCCTGCCATGATCCACCATTATCTGAAGAGACGCTGCTGACACAATACACTCGAGCAGAACGGACTGGAGAATGATGAGAGAATGGACTGGAGTAACCTTTATAACTATTTACCGTTATGAGTGTGAAAAATACATCCGCATAACAACATCTGACGTGATAAGACTAGGCACAAATTCTTATAGATACATATTAGACTGATCGAAGTCACACTAGAAGGGCGATTTGCTGTTTACCTATAGATGTAGTTGAATTGTAATATAAATAGATGCATCGATACGTCGATGTAACTGGAAAAAAAAAAAGCTTTTTTAGCTAAGAAGGAGGCCTATGTTAATTAGGCTCATGTTAACAAATTTGTTCTTTGTTGTAGATGCTGGTAGTGTAAGCTAACTTACAGGTCTGGCTGTTTGAAGATTTGCTGCACTTTCCTTGTAGGCGTCACGATCAACTTTAAAAAAAAAATCTTTTCTTTTCTTTTTCTTTCTTTCTTTCTGTCTTCTTTCTTTCTTTTTTTGGTAGATTAAATTTTTTACCAAAATGAATCCAGTAAACAGCTGGAATGTGTATTGCATCGCCTGTGTTTATTATATAAGCAAAACAGGGACCCGCTTCTACAATGTGCCATAGCGATACTAGTGGTCAGAAATTCCACATGATACCTTTGAGTGCTCATGTGTAGCAGAGGACATAAGCTAACTTTGTTGTGCTACTGTTCGGCTGAGTGAGAGGCAACATCTGTTTTTCTGTATCTGCCTCATGCTGCAAAATGTTGTCTTTTCAGACTAAACTCCAGAAACAGAAGTGAAGAGAAGGAAGACTAGTGAAGAAAAGAAGATCAAAAAGTTAAGAGGCTAAAAAGCAACAGACAAGAAGAGGTATGGTTCTTTGATAGAAGCAGAAATGTCATTTTAATGACAAAATTACAGAAAAAAAGATGTTTGTTCGTTTGTTCCTAATATTACCCAGACCAAGATGACACAATGGTCCACTGCATCCTTTGCAAGTCGTCAAAATACATGAATCTTGTATTTCCCATTTTTTATTTCATAATGATAACATTCAATGATTTTTGCACACTGACCTGAAAATGTCCCCGCTTTTCAATTCAGAAATCTGGTCACCTTAATGTTAGCTAGCTAAGGATGGCTAATTTTGACGTAAAGGAATTTTGTAAAACTGATTTTGGATAAACTGCTGAAATTTCAGTGGCTCAGTACTTTTAAAAAACAAGCCCATTTAAGCCAAAAAAAGAGAAACTGCAGATGTTCTCAAAGACGCCTTGCAACTTGATCCTGTAATGAAAAAAGAACGGCAAAAAGCTGGAAGGAAAACTAATTATATGAGCTTACTACTGAACTTAATAACTATTTCTCTGTGTAGAAAGGTGTGCTGTTCTGTTTCCATTGTCCTAATTTTGGTCTAATTGTATTTTTCTTGTTTGGTCCGAAGACACTTGTTGTAGTTGGTAATTGGATGTGCCCCTGAGATCATCTCAGCATCTCAGAGTTACTACCTCTGTCACGCTCTGCAGATGACCAATATTGCGAGTTTCTGTGATAGTGTTAAAAATCACTGGAAAGCTTTTGACATTTCCAGTGTCATATTCGACTTTAAAATCTTTTCGACTCTCAAAATTTCTTAAACAAGTGAAACATTTTGCCAGCAGCAGAAGGTTCCTCTCAGAAGTTGAAACATGGCAGAATGAGGCCAATCGCTGTACAACTGAGGAGGAAAATGACACTTGATTCGATGAAACTGATAAAATGAGTTGATTTGCATTGGAGACACGTAAAATTTAACTCCCTCAGCTGGTGGAAAATCTGATGGATTGTACCATTCAATAATAGATCAATATGCTATGTTTTTTGCAGTGGTTGTATAGAAGCAGCTCTGTGGCGCCTAAGTGAATACCACTATGTGAATGATAATTACAGATATGAGAGACTCCTTACTCTGCTGGATGAGATAAGACTGGAAGCGAGATGGAAATTATGACATCACACAAATGTCTTTGCACTTGAGAGACGTGTACTATGAGCTACAAATACTTTCATGTTTCCAACAGCTGTTATAATACACTGAGGATGTAATAGAAGTTGGTAATGGGTTGCACTTCACATATCGGCATCAACACCCCGTCCTCTTTTACAGGCGCACATGCGCTGACACACTCCAAGCTGTGACTGCCATATGTTTTCCATGCACACTGACAGGTTGTTCAGTTGTTTTGGAGGATGGAGGAGAAAAAAAGGAAAGCTGGTTTGAGACCAGCAACAGAGAAGTGTGTGTTTTGGGGGGTGAGTACAAAAGTGGGGATCCATAATGACTGTGTGTGCACGTCCAAGGTCAGAGCAAGAGGCAAAGCAGGAGATGGAGAGAGAGAGAGGACATGAACCGAGCAAATCTGCCAAATCGATGCGAGCAGCAACAGGGAAGTTTTCTTTTTTTTGTCTCCAGTGCTGCTGTAAAATTGAGTGTGCTGTCTCTTTTTTAAAACACATCAAATGGAGGAGGGAGGGGGGAGTGGATGGAGAGAGAGCTGGAGGAATGGAGGGATGGAGTGGAAGAGAGGAGCTGAAAGTCTGGGTAATACTTCAGACTAAGTGTAGAGGAAGTTTCATCAGCAGCGTGTGTGTGTGTGTTTGTATGTGTGTGCTTTGGTGTTTGTGTGTGTGAGGGATTATGCAGCTACCTGTTTGTGCATGCATGTTTGAGCACACAGTGAACCCACATGTGTGCAGAGTATTAAGTCTCTCTGCTTTCTGTGTGTGTGTGTAGGTGTGTTTTTCACGCCTTGTGTGTTTGTTTGCAGCATTTAGTATCTGTTCTCCTGCAATCAGACTTTCATTTACGTCAATCTCCTTGGCTGAATGGAGCAAATTACAGGCTTTGCTGGCGACTGTTTTCTTCTCTGCTCCCATGTTCCAGCCCTGCTACACCTTAACTCAGCCTGTAACACCAGCAAACTCCACGTCGTAGTACAAACACATCTCACACACAGCAGAGAGTGGAGCCTAGAGGAGCTTTGCTACCTTCCTGAAAGTAGACGGATGATTTAAAAAGTTTTGAGACTGCGTGCTGTTTGTAATTTCCCAAATCTTTAAGGTCTGTATGTGTAGATATGTGTGCCTAGTGTGCCAAGCTCCTTTGGGTCATCTTTTCAGACTTCTAAGAAGGAACAGAACAAGAAAATTTCATAAAATGTAATTTTTTTTTTCCAAAATAAGGTTGCATGGGGTCCATTGGAAGGGCCGTGACTCAGGTATGGCACCAGGATTTTTTCTCTATCTGTGCCAAGGAAGAGCTAGACCAATACATAGGAGTGCTGAGGAAATTTTCATGTTTTTTTTTTTTGGAAAGTATCATGCAAGACCAAAAGCATGATCCTTTAAAACAGAATATTTCAGACATTTTTATTTCTCATTTTCCACTAACAACTGAACTAGCGATCCTGCAGTCCAACTTTTGTGGCAGGGTCTGGATTCTCATTTTCTACCCACACTTTGATCAGAAAATGGTCCATGCTGCGTGTTTGTAATGGGCCAAGCTGATATCTGCGACAACAAATTGTGAATTCAAGTGCTTCTCGGAAATCCAAAATTTAAATTTCCAAATGGGAAGTTGTTCCGACTTCCATGTTTATGAACTTTTAAGACTTACTGTGGAAACAACACAGTTGGATGCTAAAAACAAGATTTGTTTTGAACTTCTCATTTTTATGTTTAGAACTTTAAACGGCGCATTGATAACTGTTCATTGCTTTACAGTTAGGATTTATTTTTCCCCTTATCGGGTATATAGCCCCCCTGGCCCCAGTGCCTGGCATGACTTAGCCACTCTATGTTATATTACGTTTCATTCAAAATCATCTCTTACAGTAAACTGAACACAAACACAGAATAGGCACAACATAACAGTAGAGTTGTTCCAAAACCATACCAGGAAAATGCTGCCGATACCACCAAAAATGCTGGTTTTGGTATCAGCGAGTACGCCAGTCTGTGCACCAATCAGATACCATGTTATTTAGTAGCTGCAAAATGGTACCAAGCTCTGACTGATGTTACATACCTGAAATCAAATTTTCTTTGCAGCTCCAAAACAGTGCTGAGAAAGTGTTGAGATGGTGTAGCTTCTGGATCAGCAGGTGTTTCTGTAGGGAGTTGAAGGCGGAGCTGAAGTCCACAAAAAGGATCCTGGCGAAGTTGCCTGGGGAGTCCAGGTGCTGGAGGAGGAGGTGCAGCAGGCAGGCCACAGCATCCTCTGTGCCCCTTTTTGCCTTGTAGGCAAATTGGAGGGGGTCCAGGTGTGGGGTGACAAGTGGAAGAATGATGTTCAGCAGCAGTTTCTCCAGGCACTTCATTATTATGGATGTTAGGGCTATGGGGCGGTAGTGATTAAGTTCTGTAGGTCTGGGTTTTTTTGGTACTGGGATTATAGTAGCGGTTTTCCATAGTGTGGGTATTGTGGCAGTCCGATATGATTGGCAGAAGAGTGAATGCAGAATTGGAGAGAGCTCCATGGCACAGGTCTTAAGCACCCTGGCTGGGATGTCATCAGGCCCCGGAGCCTTGCCAGGCTTGCAACGGCTCAGCTGGCACCGTACCTCCTCCTCTGTGAAAGGGGCGGGTTCTTCGGGGTCTGGTGGTGGGAGGGCTCTCAGCAAGGCCTGGCACTCGGATGAGAAGTCCTGATTGTCAAAGCGGGTGTAGAATGTGTTCAGGTCTTTGGTGAAGGTTTCTGGATCACTGACTGTACATGTGGATTTGGGTTCACTTCCTGTTAGGGTTTTCACCTTCTGGAATGCTTGCTTGGTGTTCATATTACTGAATTCTGTTTCAAGTTTGTTTTTGTAGTCCAGTTTAGCTTTAAAAACCTGGTTCCTTATGTTCCTGTTTGTTGCCTTGAGGCTGGCCCAGTCCTTGTGCCTGAATGATTTGTGTCTTTCCTTCAGGCTCTGTTTAATTTGTGGAGTCCAGGGTTTCAGGGTTTAGAATTGGGATATATCTTTATTGTTTTGAATTCACCTACATGACCTTGAAACTCGTTGACAACACACAAAGACAGCCCTGCTGAGTTTGATGCAGAAAACATGGAAACCTGTTTAGCTCTGCAGAGGGAATGCAGCTCCTCAGCCTGAGGTGCTGCAGAGACTTGTGCACAGTCTGCTGACATTTGAGAGCAGCAGACGTTACCGTGCAGAGGATGAGTTATTGAAAACACCTCAAGTTTAGTCATTTAGAAGTCTCTGACACACAGAGAGGAAGTTACAGCTTGAGGTCTTTCAGGGTCTGCACCTCTCAAGGTTTTAAAATATGTATGTGGCCCTCCTGTAGGTGTGTGCATTATACACTGAGATCTCCTTACTATTCAGCATGAGCCCCCTGCTCTGTCTCCGTATAGTAATGGCTGAAGTGGCATCAGTTGCAGTGCCGTTGCATCAGCCGGTAATAAAGACTCACTGACAATCACCTCGGAGCGTTCACTCGTCCTGTCTATGCTACTGTAAGATGACCAAAGTCCTGTCGACCTCAGGCTCCGTCGTGCTTTATTAATTCTCCACAGATGGCGTTTTTTTTTTTCTCTCTGCCTACAAAAGCTCATTCTTCTTGTTCAAAAAAAAAAGTGTCTAATGAAGTTGTGGGTATTTCAAGACTTTAATCGTCCTCGGAGGAGTTGCTTGAAGGAGATTTTAATTAGATGAAGGGAATGAGCATCGATGGGCTCGGTTTTACCCAGTAGGTGTGCTCTTTTGGATCGGCTGTTAAAACCTCTAAATCTGTTGCAGTGAAAAAGTTCCACTAAAATAGATGGGAACAATCGATACGTTCCAGCTGTGTCATTCACGCCCCAAAAACTCTTTACGTCTATTTTTCTCTCGCTGTTTCATCTGTCTTATCTTCCTTTATGACCTCAGTCCTTTGATTTTTTTTTCACCCCTTCGCCTTGTCATCCCGCATCCCTCTGCTCCCTCCACCCCCAAGGCAGAACAGGCCAGTCTGTCTCATGTCGTGGACCTCCTGTCCCTTATTCTGCTGACAGCCATCTGGGCTGTGTGTCCTCGAGACAGCCTGGCACTGCTGGGACAGTGGGTACAGGACAAGCTTTCCCAGGTGAGATTCATTCCGGAATGTTAACCTGTGTACACAAACACAGTTTCCATATTTTCACTCAGTTTCAGAAACAGAGACAAATTTTCACACTTTACTCAAAGTTATCACTAACAAGACAACAACGTAATTTTGGTGTAGATCTGTTTAAAGTCTGATAATGACATCACTGTTGATAAGAGAAACATTTTTAAGTGCAATAACCTATTTATTAACTCACTATTTCATAATATTTCAGATTGTATGTTTGATAGATTGTGTCTTACTTACTTTACTACATGTTATATGGATTTTTTGGCACTTGATCAGATGTAGCACTCCAGATCTCGTTGTATACTTTTGTACAATGACAATAAAGTCTTTTTATTCTATTCTATTCGTACAGTTTGTATAACCTCATGAATTTAACATTTGTCTCTCTCTCAGTTGATATTCAGCCGTCCATTCAGCAGGAAACTGGAAGCTGAGGCTGATCAAGTTGGATTGCAGCTGGCTGCTAAGGTATCATTATCTCTAATTTGTCAGTTAATTATGACATGAAGAAGCATTTCACAAATGTAGTCTTTTTTCCTGTCTGTGTGTATCTGTTTTTAGCCTGCTGAGGTAACCCTAAAAATGTCATTTTTATCTGGACTCAAGCTTTGGATGTGAAATATTAAAAGAGAGCCTATATAACACACTGAGAAGAGAGGGGTTTGAGAGAAATGGGTGTCTAATGACAGATGCAATTGAGTTTCATTGTGTAAAAATGTAGCGTCCTGCTTTTTTGGTGCTTGACCTTTACAAGAGACTTAAGCCTCTTTCCCACTGAGTGGTACAGTTTGGTTTGGTACACTGCGGTACGGTACTTCTAGATCTGGCTTTCTTTCTCCACTGCTGACTGTGCCCTTGCTTTGTGGGCGTGGTATGTGTGCTGCAAGAGCGCCTAAAAATATGTTAAACTTACTGAAGTGATATATTAACAGTTCTACAACAACACTTAAAAACAGCTTTGTGCCTGCTTGCAGTCAATGAGCTGCAGTGTGTGTAGCTCACACACTGGGAACCTTTTGGGACCCGTTGGTGCCCCAACGAAAAGGTGACCATAATAGGGGCAGTATGTTTATTTAGCACCCTTTTGACAATGGAAATGCAAATAATTGCATACTGTACTGAACTGTACCAAACTATAGCGCTCTGTGGAAACAGAATTTAAAGTAAGGATGTCTCATGTGGTCTTTTTCAAATTAGATTGTACCTTGTTTTCAGTCCGTCCGTTTGTGAGTGTCCCAACTATGGTTCTTTCATTCAGTCGTGTATTTTATGTAACCACTTATCCTTATTCCCAACTATGTGGTGAAATACTTAATTGTTGTAGTACATCTTTAACGTCATATGACAATACAAGAGATCACTGTTAAAACAAGAAATTGTAAAAACAAAAAACCCTCTTTGCTCTCGTTAAGGGTAGACTATTTTAAGACCAAAACAGCTGCTTGTCTCAATCCTTGTAATCTGTCTGCAGGACACTAGGGGGCACTGTTGTTCAACTAAACGACACACACACATGATTGGTCCACAAGGATTTTCATCTCTGCAGAAGGCAGAGGGATGCCACATTGTTTGTGTATGTGTGTGTTTTCATGTTTGTGTCTGTGTGTTTCTCACTCCATGGTGTGTATGTGTGTGTGTGTGTGTGTATGTTTGTGTGTGTTCTTCTCAGGCCTGTGCAGATGTGCGAGCAGGCCCCGTTTTCTGGCAGCAAATGGAAATGAGAGAAAAGCTGAGAGGAGAGCCCACCTTCCCTGAGTGGCTGTCCACACACCCATCGCACAGGAACAGATACACTCAGCTGGACCGCCTCATACCACAGGTACAGGTCGTAGCCGTGGCAGCTCGTAGGTGCCTTTTTACACATTGATTACATAAGTTAACACATTTCTGCTGCTCTAGTTCATGTGTTTTGTCTTTAGTAAAAGACTCATTGATCCCTGTGTGTGGAGTGAGCCCTGCATCTGTCTGTTGTTCAGGAGTTACAGTGTAGCTTTAGGAGCTGTTGGAAGGAGTCTTAATGGAGCTAATGAAGCGTCTGGAGAGATGTGCACCCACCTGCAGACATGTGGCGAGCAGGGCAGAGAGGAAGAAGAGACCCGGGGAGGGGAGGAAAATATGCAAGGTTTTAGGAAGACAGGAAAAACATTTTTGCCACACAGGGGCTTAAATGCCTGCGTAGCTAAATGACTTGGGGGCGTTGAGTTGAGGACCTGAAAGAAAGCGGGAACACAGCAGCAGCTTGATTGCACGGGCTCACACACTGTGCCCACACCGTGGCAACACAATCATTGGTGTCTTAAGGCTAGAAGGTAATCAACAGGCGGTTAAAACAGCAACTTCTATAGTAAGTGTGAGCATCCACAGTCATTATGCCTTACTTGTGTGTGTGTGTATGTGTGTGTTTTTGAGAGAGAGAGTGAGAGAGATGTAGAGTACGGTGGCCCTGAAGTGCCAGTCACAATCACAAATGAAAACACAGCTACAAAAAGAAAAAACATGACTGCACTAAGAAAAATAAAAGCGACAAAAAGAAAATACACATCAGCGAAAAGGAAAGATTAGTTTTATTAATTATTTAAAGCTAATTTGTACACTCCCCTGGTCATGAATTCAACATTTTTGTTCTTGTGTTTCATCTGTTTGTTGTTGTGTTTTTTTCTTTTTGCGGTTGTGTTTTTCCTTTTGGTCATTGTGTTTTTCTTTTTGCAATTGTGTTTTTAAATTTGTTGTTGTGTTTTACTTTTTGCAGTTGTGTTCTTATTTTGTGATTGTGATTGGCACTTCAGGGCCACCGTAGCAGACTGTATTAGGCAGCAGCCAATTTAACCTTGAGCATTGGTTGGTCTGTTGGTACACAGTCAGACACTCCAAGCACGAAAGACGAACAGATGGGTAAACTGCTAATTGTCCATCAGTTGCCTGTGTCATTCAGTGTGTACAACTTCTACGTGTAAGTGTGTGTGAGTGTGTGTCTGTGTGTTTATATGAGTCTATCTGAGCATCATATCACATCCCTGTGTGGTAGATTGACCTCTAGCAGCAGTTGTTGTCAAGGCTGGGCTGCAGCCATAGGCAGTGAAGTGATGAAGACTGTTGTTAGGGGGATTCATCTGCCTGCATCATGTGTGCGTGTGCTGAGAAAACTCTGTGGCGTCTCTACAATCCTCGCACCAAACTGTTCGATCCGGCATGGCAGTAAATATGAGCCAGTTAACAGCAGAGCTCAGTCGGGTGAGAGTGATGCATAATGTGATGTTTTTAACCTTGCGAGGGGTGGCGGCATCAAGCTACTTAACCCGACTCTTCTGAGGGCACTCCGCCTCCACGAGTGCGCTCATCATCCTTAAACAGTGCGTATTAAGTCCACTGCTAGCATGAGAGGGAGAGCCTGTTGAGTGGGAAGCCAAGTGCATGTATGTGCTCAGAGTCTTGTAGGTGATTCTAAGTGAGAGATTAATGAGTTTGCTGTGTGTGTGTGGGTGTGTGAGACTGACAGAGAGAATATTTCTAGCTGCTGGGAAGTGCTTGGAGTTAGTTTCTTCCAGCTCTGCTTACCCGTCCTGATGGGGAATGATTATAAGTAGAGAGTGACTTATAGTTTTGTAGCTGTGGAGATGGCAATATCAGTCTGCCTGTGTGTCCAACACTTCGGTTCAGAATGTAATATCTCAACTAGGACTGGGTGATATTTGACTGCAATATCATAGATTCTGTTTTATGGTAGGATCACAATCCCGATTTTATCAGTAGTTTTTCACATTGGTTGAGACTATTTCACAAAGGGCCCACAGTTTTGTTTGCAAACATATGGTTGGCTTATTTTTAATTCCTGGTTCCTAAAAATGATATTGTTTTAATTTATGAATTCTGAGAATTACATCTGTATTAAATGTGTTTTGTAAACTAATTGCAGGTTTTGCAAAAGTAAACAAATCAAACTTAAAAATATTGAACTTTTCGATAAATTTGCGTGACGCTGTGTCGTGACAGTAAATCAGTGTTGGTCATCGCCCGACATCGCTGACGTCCCAACATCCTGACAGCATGAACGTCCAGACATCCGGACGTTGAATCAAACATGGTGGTCAAAACAACTGTTGCTGTGTGTGAATACACAGAGCTGTACACAACGACCAGCACAACTTTATACACCATGGGATTATATTATGAACACTGACACAACGTTGTGTACTTTTCACTTCGCCTGATACAGTGCAGAAATGATGATTATATCGGCAGTTGTTGATGACAAATAACCCCCTTCCTCCTGACGCTACTAGCTAACGCTAATGTCCCAACTGTGGCTGTGTGCCTTAATGCGTGGAACTGTGTGACACAACTTAACAGATCTTCAAATGATTTTATGAACCCAGACACTTTGTTGTTATGTTTTCCGAATCTGTCTGGGACCTCCAAAACTGATTCAGTGCAGCAAAATGGCCATATCAGCCGTAGTTAATGACAGAAAATGGCAAGTCCTCCTGTTGTGTGTCTGAGCCTAGAACTGCAACAGACAGAATGTGAGCTGAAGCAAGACTCAAATGATCTCTATGTAACGGCAGATCGTGGGCACTTTCTAATCGTTTACGGTCTAACATCGTCATATCGCACACAACTAATCTCACCCACAACTGAATGGATTGAGGTTCATGTTTGCTGAATGAAAAGTCTTGCTGACTTTGGTGTTTCTCCTTGAGTTTTTCCTACAGCGCCACCATCAGGTGAAATTTCTAACTTGTCCAACACTTTGTGAGCAAATCATATGTCCTTGATTCTTAGCTGTAGTGTATGTTAACATGCTGCAAACACCCTAAACTAAATGGTAAATAGACTGTATTTATATAGCACTTCTCTAGTCTTTCAACTACTCAAAGTGCTTTACAACAGAAGTCAGCATACAAACACTAATGGCAGGGTGGCTTCTTTACAAAGTGCCAATCTGCTTATCGGAAACTCATGCACATACAATTACACACACCAATGGAACACCATCGGGAGCAGTTTGGGGTTCAGTATCTTGCCCGAGGACACTTCGACATGCAGACCGGAATCACGGACCTTCTGATTGGTAGATTACCCGCTCTACCAACTGAGCTACAGCTCAGATGAGTTAGCATCTAGCCTTAAAAGCTGCTACATTATTAGCAT
>JAQFJB010000010.1:10322002-10332451 GCA_029874875.1 Naso minor | reverse complement strand
GTTTAACTTATCTACCTCTGGTCATGTGAGAGACAGTGGAGACACTGCATCCTGAGGCCGTCTCTCTTATCGCCACCTTAAGATCCCATCCATTACACTCGTCACTTTATCTTATATGCTATTTATTCTATTCTATTTTATTTAACGTTATTCTTATTCTATGCTATTTTATTGTATGTTACTTATTTTACTTATTTGATCTTCCTCTGTGTTGTAACTGTTGCACAGCAATTTCCCTTGGGATTAATAAAGCTTCTTGCATCTTGAATCTTGAATATAGATTACTAGAGAGATTCCAATTCCACAATGATTTTATTAGAACAATACATGCAATATATTATAAACCAACAGCTAAAATTCGGATTAACGGGGGATTATCAAATACTTTTGGACTAGAGAGGGGATGTCGACAGGGTTGCCCTATGTCTCCACTCTTATTTGCCATCTTCATAGAGCCCCTGAGTCAGTGGATAAGACAGAATGAAAAGATAAAAGGTATCTGGCTGTCTCAAGAAGAACACAAAATTGCTCTTTTCGCTGATGATATTTTGATATATTTAGGGCATCTGTCCACTTCCCTTCCAGAATTGCTCATGACCCTGAGGGAATACGGTCTTTTATCAGGCTACAAATTAAATACCCACAAATCCCAAATTTTAACATTTAATTACTGTCCTAGACAATCAATTAGAGATGAACTTAAAATAAATTGGGAAGTAAAGTCAATTAAATATCTAAGTGTAAGTATTCCAAAAGATCTGAACACGACTATAGAGGAAAATTTTGACCCCCTGATTTCCAAAATTAAATCGAATGTGACCAGATGGAATCTAGTGCCCTTTTTAGGGCTGGGACAGAGGGTGGAGGCGATTAAAATGAACGTTTTACCCAGACTGTTAAATTTATTTCAAAATATACCAGCAGAACTTCCAAAAGGAAAATTTCAAGAATTAGACAAATTGATATCCCCATTCATTTAGCAAGGCAAGAGGCCAAGAATTTGCTATAAGACCCTTTCAATTATCAAAAGACAAAGGAGGCCTCTCCCTCCCAAATATTAAAAACTACTGTCAAGCAGTGCAGATTAAAATCTTGGTAAACATTTGCAACCCTTCTTATAAAGCAAAGAGGAAAGATGTAGAGTCAGATATCTAGTGATATCCCATTACAAGCAATCATAGGGGATAGTGGGTTGGCTGCTTATCTAAAAGACACAAATCCATGGATAAAATTGTCAACTGGGGCTTGGCATAGATTAGTTAACAAAAACAAAGCCAGAGAACCATACTGGATCATAAGATGGATAGGATACGACTCAGATTTCTTACCAAACAGGACAGATGCAAGATTTAAACAATGGGCTGATAAAGGGTTAATAACACACTATGACCTCTATGAGAAGGGCAAACTGAGGCAATTCCCAAATCTTAAAAGTTTATTTGGTTTAACCAACCAGAACTTTTACAGATTTATGCAAATTAGGCATTACTTAGAGAAAATGATAAAGGATGATATGCAGCTAACTGATTTGGGCATAGTGAAGATATTTCTATTAGGCTACAGGTCTGATCCTGGATGTGGTAATATATCAAAGATATATAAGGGGCTACAAAAAATAGAAGGAAAGGATACTGCATATATAAAGGATAAATGGGAGAAGGAGAGTAACATCACACTGCAGATGGAAACGTGGGAAAAAATAATTTTACAGCAGTGGAAAAGTACATCTGCTCTGTCTTGGAGAGACTTTGGGTGGAAAAATATAATTAGGTTTTTTAGAGTACCAGCTCAAAGAGGTTCTCAAGGAGGAAACACGTCCTGTTGGAGGTCCTGTGGCGAGAGCAAGGCAACACATTTTCATGTGTTCTGGAACTGCCTGGTCATCTCAGGTTACTGGGAAGAAATTAAATTGGCTATGGAGAAAATTATTATTATTAATTAAGATTATGATTCCAACAGAGTTTGAGACTTTATGTCTAAGATTAAAACTGGACACTGTGAAGGGGCCTGAAAACAGATATATGTATAACATTCTACTATTAGCGAGCAAAAAAGCAATCACAAGGAAATGGTTGGTAAAAGAGTGCCCTAAATCTGAAGATTGGATCAGTGTGATTCGGGATATTTTTACAATGGAGAAGCTAACATTCACTCTTAGATTTGAACAAGATAAATTTGAAAGTTACTGGGAAAATTGGATAAACTATGTAGCAACCTATAAGCAAGATACTGAATGAAAACACTCCCAAGTTCTGACTCCGCTCTTATGGTTCGGTTCTAATTTCTCTCTTTTTTTTTTTTTCCTCCCTTTATTTTATTTTTTGGCGATCATGCCATTGTCAGTTAAGGATGTACATGTATGCACAAATTCCCCTTTCTTCCTCAAATTATTATTATTGTTGGTATTGAAGCTGCTACTATACAGTTAATTTACTTACTTTTTGGTTTATTATTGTTATTTTTCATTTCCGAACCCTAAAGGTTCGCATACATACAAACATACATGTATAAGATTATTGTGTAAAGGGGTGTAAAAGTACTGCTGTAATGATGTGAATTATTCTCTTTTTTTTTTTTTCCTCTCTGTTTATTTGCTTTTTTTACATGCCTAGTTTGAGGATGGGATGTTATGATGTGTACAAGTTTGAGAGCAATGTGTACAACCTTGTTTCTTCAAATAAAAAGTATAATAACAAAAAAAAACAAGGCTTTGATGCGATGGACATACTCCTCCCAACTCTCACTGTAGATGACAACATCATCTAAATACACTGCACATCCCTTTAATCCCGCCACAACTTTATTCATTAGCCTTTGAAAAGTTGCTGGGGCATTTCGCAAACCGAATGGCATTACAGTGTAAGAGTAGAGGCCGGAGGGTGTTATAAACAAAGCAATGTCTCGGGCTCGTTTGGACAGTGGCACTTGCCAATAACCCTTCAGAAGATCAAACTTACTGACAAATTTCGCTGTGCCCACCTGATCCACACAATCCTCCATGCGAGGAAGGGGATAGGAGTCTGGCTTAGTGATGTTATTTACCTTGCGAAAATCTGTACAGGGTCTAAAGGTTTGGTCTGGCTTACTCACTAAAACACATGGAGATGCCCAACTAGAACAAGAGGGCTCTGCAATGTTGTGTTCCAACATATATTTCACTTCTGACTCCAGCTGTATGCGTTTTTCTTGTGAAACCCAGTAAAACCTCTGGCGAATTGGCTCAGCCTTCCCCACCTCAATATCATGTTCTATTAGATGAGTTCGAGTGGGAGTGTCTGAAAACAAGGAAGGAAATGACAAAATGAGGTTACGCAATTTTCTCTTTTTAGTTTCAGGCAAATGGCCCAGCAACGTATCCAGGTTTTGTAATGACTCTGAATTTTTGAGTCGGCCTTGCATCACGCAGTCATCTGGACTATTTACTGGCTCTTCACCGCCTTCCTCCCCCCACCGTGGAGAGGACACAACACCCACTGAAACCCCAAGGGCCACTGGCCTTCCCCCTGCACACCCCCCCCCCCCCCCCACTGAAACGAGGAAAATAGGGTTTTAACATATTTACATGACATAACTGCATAGACTTCCGTCGTTCAGGGGTGGAAATCAGGTAATTTAAATCTGATGCCTGTCGCACTACAGAATAAGGGCCTGCAAACCTTGCCTGAAAAGGAGAACCCAGCACTGGAAGAAGTGCTAAAACCTGATCCCCTGGGCTAAAAACATGTACTTCAGCCCGGCGATCGTATAAGCACTTCATTTTCCCCTGCGCCTTTTCCAAATTTGATTTTGCCATCTTACCTGCCTCATACAAATGTCGTTTAAACCCATTTACATAGTCTGTTATATTTAAGGGAGGAGGAGGTTTCTTCCAGTCAGCCTGCAACACAGCTAATGGGCCACGCACAGGGTGACCAAACACAAGATCATTTGGGCTAAAACCAGTACTCTCCTGAGTTACCTCCCGAGTAGCTAGCATTAGCCATGGCATCCCCTCCTCCCAATCACTACCCAGCTCAGTACAATACGAGCGCAAGAGTGACGTTAGTGTCTGATGGAACCGCACAAGACAACCTTGGCTTTCCGGATGATAGGCAGTTGACTGATGTCTGCAAACATTCCTGATGTAAAATTGGTTCCCCGATCACTTTGAATGACCTTGGGAATACCAAAAACAGACATGAACTGAGTCAAAGCTTTCATGATGGACTTTGTGGTTATGTTACGCAAGGGGTAGGCAGCGGGATATCTCGTAGTTTGACACATCACTGTAAAGAGATACATACTACCTGATTTGGACTTAGGCAACGGACCAACACAGTCAATCACTAAATCTTCAAAAGGCTGACTAACTGCTGGTATTGGATGCAAAGGAGCAGGTTTAATGGTCTGATTTGGTTTTCCAGTGAGTTGACAAGTGTGACAAGTTTTTATGTAAGCTGAAATGTCTTTTTTCAACCAAGGCCAATAAAAGCACTGAAAAATCTTGTCATAGGTCTTTTTGACCCCCAAATGCCCAGCTACTATGTCATGAGCAGTTCTCAAAATGCCCTCTCTCAGCTTAAAGGGAACCACAATCTGGAAAGTGGCATCACCAACAAACGTTTCACCCTGAAGTAACCATTTTCTCACCAACATGCCCTCCTCAAGAAAGTATCCATGAGCCACACATTCCATCTCTTCTACTGGACGCACCTGCTGAAACAGCTCAGACAAAGGTGGATCATCCTGCTGTTCCTGTAACAAGTCAGTGCGAGACACAGAGAAAGGAAAGGCAGGTAAAGGAAACTGAACATTTGTAACCCTTTTCTCCTCCTTTGTCTCTTGCCTGTTTTTGTTCAATGTCTGAGTCCTAGTGACGGCACATGCTGGAAAAACCTGTTGAGGGCTGTTCTCAACCTCAACCTTATTCACCAAGGGAGAACAGGTAACCACTGATGACGGGGGTGACTCTGAGAAAGGCCTGTCAATTAGGTCATTCCCCAAAATCACCTGCACACCACAAACTGGGAGTGCAGGACATACGGCCAATGCAACCTCGCCTTTAACCTGATCTGAGAAAAGAACAACGTTATGCAAGGGAGCAGGAAACACAGTCAAACCCATTCCTCTTACCAATACAGAGTCTCCAGTGGCAGTATCAGATGTAAATGGCAACACAGATGCTAAGATGAAAGAGTCTAAAGCACCAGAGTCTCTCAATATTTTGACAGGGATTTTTTTTTTCACTTCCAACTAAAGATACAAACCCATCACTGACATGTTTCCGGTAACCAGGATCAATTTCCTCAGTCGTGTCATCCTGACAGGAGTTTTCAGGGGAGAGCACTAGGGATTCCTCAGGACAAAGCAAAGGCTCAGATGAAAATGAAGCATGAACACTTACCCCTGATGGCTTGGTGTGTTGCTGAACTGCAGCAATGGCCTCAGCCTTTTCACTCCACAATACTTTCTCTGACATTTGCACAGGAGCAGCAAGGGCCACCGGCTTAATGGGGCGGTGACTTGGCTGAGACTTATTTAGTTTGAGCACAGGACATTCAGCTTTCCAATAGCCTTTCCCTAGGCAATAGTTACAAGTATGCCCTGAATCAAACTTGCCCCCACTAGCTCCTGACTTGAAAGAAGAATGTTCACTTCCTGAACTTTTTGGATGATGACCGCCAACAGCACTATCCCTGCACCCAAAGTCACCACAGACTTTATGAGTCAAGGAATACTCGTCTGACAAGACAGCTGCTTCAGTCAAAGTTTTAACATTCCGCTCACTCAAATAAGTAGCCATGCACTCAGGAAGGGTTTCTTTAAACTGTTCCAACAAAACTAGTTCACACAACTGTTCAAAAGTCTGAACTTCAGATGCCAACCTCCAACGACTAAAAAAAGTTGACAACTCATGTGCAAACTCCACATAAGTCTCCCTCTCATGTTTCCTTTCACCTCTAAATTTCTGGCAATAAGCCTCAGGTACCAGTTCATATGCCCTCAACACTGCCATTTTTACCTTGAGATAATTTTCACTGTCTGATATACGCAGAAAAAGCTTCCTGAGCCTTCCCAGTCAACACACACTGTAGGAGCAGGGTCTGTTCAGAATCACTCCACTTCCTATTTTTAGCCAACCTCTCAAAGAGCAAGAAAAATGTATCTGGATCCCTCTCTGAAAATTTTGGAACCAATCACAAGCAACCAGAGACATCACAATTTGGAGATCTACCCGCACCCGGTTCCCACTCTTTACCTGCTGTTGGATCAAGAATCTTACCCTCCTCGATGAATTCCAGCTTGTAACGTTCCATCCGCTGTTGCTCTCTCTCTCCTGCTCCAGCTCAGCCTCACGGAGCTTCACATTACATTTTAATCTTGTTCACAGCTTGTTCCTGTGCTCGAATAGCCTGTTCCCTTTCCAGGGCCTTTTCCTTGTGCTCCAAGGTTAATTTGTGCTGCAGTGTTAACAGCTCCTTTTGCTGCTCAAAAGTCAAAGAAACCCCAGCCTCAGCTACAGGCCTCTCCCACTTCATAGCCTGCTCAGTAAAACTACTCTGAGGAGTAACTACACTGCGAGTGTCACTTTCTTTATCTGCAGCGAACAAACCCCCAGACTGAACCAGACTCTCTTTTATTACACACAAAAGGCGATCCTTATGCCCCTGGCTAGGGAGTTCAATATCAAAATGCTCTGCCACTTTCCTTAATTGATCCTTGGTGCAGGCCTCTAACAGGTCTTCACTGGGAATTTGCAAAAATTCCTCTACAGCATACATGATTACACCAATACCAGTAACTCAGTATTTAGGAAACCACTACTGAAACAGTTTCTTAACGCCAACCTAAGACAACCCAAAACACTAGGCTAACCTAGCAGTGAGAGCTAGTGCTCGCCCCAAAGTTACTCCCAACTCAGTGTAACAGCAGCCATGTGGAACATCCTCTCCCCTGGCTGTCTATCTAACAAGGAATCTACCTGTCTAACTCAAACCTAGTCTTCCTGCAATAGCGTTGGTGGGAGATTTAAACACAGAGCCCAATGACTCGGCCAGGCAACCATTATAATGGCGACCTACCTAGACAGTCATGGAGGTGTACCCATAGCAAAATGCTGTGGCTGTACTAATGCACAGAAATAATAAACTAAAACAACAAACAACGAGTCCACAAGTGGACATCGTTCTTATACCTGTCGGGAAAGTAGTTCCACTAACTATACTGTATCACACCAGATCAGGGGCAACCCTATATGCTGAACAAACACTGTTTTTCAGGCAGTTTAACAAAACTTACTGGTATAGCCAAATTGAGCATCTGACCCCAATCCCCACTGACTGAAATCCTCACACCACCCTTTAAGCATATATGTGACTCTCTCCTAACACTAGTGCTTATTATAGGTACTGCTACAAAACACACAAACAATAGCAACAGCTGGTGTCTCTGTACTCACCAAAGTGGACAATTCCTGAGAAAGCACAATACAATACACAAACCTCTAGCTGTATGAGCCTGCGAAGCACTAACACAAATCAAAGGCATTACCAAGGATCCTGAAATGGACGAGCCCCCATTTGTTACAAACCTGGCTCAAAGGTTGTAACAAAGGAGAGAGCCAAACATTCTGTCAGTCGTTTTGAGCATTTATTTAGCTCAACATAAAGACAACTGAAGGAAAATGATGTTGTTTGTCAGTCATGTAATGCGTGTATGTATGAGTGAAGTGGGTGCATGTCAAATTATAAAGAAGACACAAAACCAAGAAAACCAGATTGCATGCCCTGGGGACAACATGCTGCTCAGTGATCAGGAAGAGAAAGAGACGTACTCATCCAGCCCCTTTTATATCTAAAGCCACGCCTACTAGAGGTGTAACCAAGCCGCTCTGACGGCCCCTGGACTGCTGCCACTCCAGGAAAGGGTCAACTGGAGAGAAACAAGGCAACATGTTAGACAGGCCGTCATAATAAATACTACTGGAGTTTTAACAGGTGTCATGTCACCCCTGGGTAGATACCATCAAACATGTTTCAATGACAGAATCTCTCACTTCTCTCACTTTCACAGGGATACGTGTGTGTGTGCGTGTGCGTGTGTGTGTGAGGCAACAGTCACAATGGCACGCAGTGAAGCTTTTGAAGCCACATTGAAATGGCAAATAAAGGAGGAAGAGAGCATAGAGAGGCCGATGAAAAGACAAGAGGCGAGGAAAAAAACAGTGATGAGATAAGATTCCTGGTAAAAGCAGAGTGGGAGGACGATCCAGAGCAGGACTTGGAGAAGTGATAAATTAAGAAAGGAGCACGAGGAGAACTGCAATGGAGATGTGGGCAAAGTGTGTGTGTGAGCAAAAGAGAGACAGAGGGAGATGAGCAAGAGGGAGCGTGAGGGAGAGATGAGAGCAGCAGAGGATGTTGAGCTGAAATCTTAACAGAAGCGTTGGCACCACACTGAGAAGAAGAGCTGAAACCAGACATCAGGGCTTTAGGCTAATTAAGAAGAAAAAAGAAACTATAAGTGTGTGTGCCGCTGTGTGCGTGTGTGTGTCTGGATGCCAATGTGAATCTTCTTATACATGTTTGTGTGGAAAGAAAAACAGTGTGTTCATGTGTGAGTTGTCTTTGTCGCACTGTAACTTGTTACCTCCTGTAGCCCCAGAGAACTTTGCTAATTTTGCCCCAAATCGTCCGTATTTAGTGACTTATATCACACAAATCTGTGCCACACATCAAACTGATTTCTCTCTCTCTCTGTGTGTGTGTGTGTGTTTGAGTGTTTGTGTGCTTTGTATCTGTGAATGTTTTTATCAGCTTAATTACCAAAAAGATATCCATCTGGCGGTGGAATGAGCTTTAGAGATCAGGCAGCAGCACAATATTGTCTCCTTGTTAGTTGGGTCACAGTGCTAATTACTATTCAACGTGACTGAACCACAGTTGGCCTGCAATAATATCATGTAACACTTTATAAACCAATATCCATATGTTATTGTAATAATTAAAAGAGAAAATTAGGCTTTTTTTTAACTGTTTTTTAAAAAAATAAGTTTAGTCATCCTTCCAGGTGTTTATGGTAAGATTTTATTTACAGACTTTATTTTGAAAAGCTGCATCAGTCCAACAGGGCAGGAAGGTCAGACAATAACAATCAAACACACTCTGATTGACTGGGAGAAGAAGAGCTTTAAATTTTTTAGTGTAGATTCTGAAGTTTTCAAAGTTACCAACATGTTGACATTTAAATTTTATGTTGAAATTGCAGAAAATTCTATAAAATGATGCCCAAGGCATCTACAGCACAGTAACCCTTTCAACTGGATGGAATAGTGCAGTACTTAAAAAAGGAGGTATCATGTTGGTTTTAAAATTAAAAATATTTACATCCGCACACCAGATCAAGAACCTTGAACCCAATGTTAAGCCAACAGTGAACACATCAAAATGTTTTGAGCACCACAATCAAATGTCAGAGTTGAAATGCAGCGTATGTCAATCAGGCCAGATTGAAAATAAATTTTGCTCTTGTGTCCTTTTCCACATAAGAAGTGTAAAACTGGGAGTTTGTTCCTGATTTTAACGTAAAGCTGCACTTGGTAACTTTGGGGTAAACATCAATAACCTTTTTGTGTTCTATCAGGAAAAAAATGTCATAATACCCACAGACAGCTGTTAATAAGTGACATGGTCTGAGAGTATGGTGAGATCTCTGTGTTTTCCCATCATGCCTCTGGATTCAGGATTGGTAAAAATCCTATCGGTCCCGTTCTATCTACCTAATTAGTGATGCTCTCTGTAATCTCTGTCCTGATTGACCTCTGCCTCTATTGTCTGTGGAATCAGGCAGACAGCGGGAGACACCTTGTTAACAGCACAAGAAAAAACCAAACAGTCCGACGGCATGGAGGGACAGCAAAACTTAACACCCATGTCTATGTGTTGCTACAGTGATGATGTGTTGCTTAAGAAAAATGGAATAAAATATATTTCATGAAATTATTTTGTGAGTATTATTTTATGTAACTATTCAACTTATGCATGTAGTTGTTAAATGTATCTTTCTTTTAATTTTCTGTTGCAAGCCTAAAATAAAAGTTAAACTGGAGGACAATCAGCTCTGTGCCGATTGTCTTCCATGCATCACATTTTTGTGTGACATCTCAGTAGGTTTTCAGGCTGTGGTAAATACAATTCTGGGTATTATTGCACCAAAATAATCACCTTCTCAGTGTCAAATTAGACATTTTTCCCTTGCACGAGGCATTTGAGAATTAATGTAACATCTAGTTGTAAATTCTCTTGTGGAGGACGGCAATAAGTTAAAATGTTTTAACTTTTGATGGCGATGCCATTTGCTGTTACCAACATTCTCTGCCGGCCTCATCAAATTTTACCGTCCTGCTCTCATCCACTTAAATGACATCCAGTTTGCCTGATTCCATGTGAATGCAGCATTAATCCTAGATCG
>JAQFJB010000010.1:10292071-10302141 GCA_029874875.1 Naso minor | reverse complement strand
GACAAGTTGCTAGTTCACTGCGGGGCTGACATATGGAGACAAACAACCATGCACGGTCACATTTACATCTACGGGCAATTTAGAGTCACCAATTAATCTGCATGTCTTTGGGCTGTGGCAGGAAGCTGGAAAATCTGGAGAGAACCCACGCAGACATGGAGAGCAGTGATGGACAAGTTACTCTGAAACAGTAATAAGTTACTAATTACTGATTAGTCCTTACAAAAGTAATGTATTTACTTTACTTATCACTTTGTTGTGACCACTCAAATCAAAATAAGCCTCTTGTAGAAAAATACATATCGGCAAGTATATGCATAGCTCATCATCATTAGATATATAAGGACAAAAAACCCCACATCCCTTTCTAGTTATACAGTAATGTAGTGTTACTTGGGTCAGTAACTGTAATATATTTAATGTTTTGGAAATTGTAATCCCTTGCCTTACTGGTTACTGGGCAAAGTATTAAAATCACTGTACTGCATTACTTCCTAACCCTGATTGAGAGAACATGCAAACTCCACACAGAAAGGTCAAACCCCAGTTGGGTATCAAACCCAGGACCCTCTTGCCATTAAGCAACAGTGCTAACCACTTGGCCACCGTGCTGTCATGCCAGGGAACAACTGGGCTAAATTTTTCAGTCCTCCCACTAACTCAAATCTTTCTCTTCAATGTGTAGACTTTTTTTTCTGACTGAAACAGCGCCTGCCCACAGGTGCACTGTTAGCATAATTCAGTGAGTCATGTTTTTTAAGGAATATGCAAAATGTAAGCACAAAACTGAAAGGATTAAGGGCTTACACAATCCCTCTTTAAGACACGGATTCAAGATCAGTTAATTAAAGCAGCACTTAAGGTCATTAGCAAAAACATTTGATGCTGCGTTCTGAACACCTGCTTTTTAATTAACTTAGCACAAACCAGTTGACACCAATTAAGCCTGGAGCTTCTGAGGGCTTCTTGAGTTTTGGGGTCTTGGTGTAGTTTTTTGTTTTCCTTCATTCCTTTTTACCATCCTTGCTGAATTTCCTTGACACTTCACCGTTGTGTTTTCAACAGCAGGAATTAATATCAGCAACAGGACACAGGCAGCCACCACCACATTCACAATGTGCTCCATGTTCTTATCATTGTCAGCAGCTACTTTGATTATTTCAATTTTGGTCATTTGTAACTGGAACACTTTGCAGTACTATAAAACCATTCAGTCTAAACTTGATTTATTACAAGTATGCACTGAGCTCAGCATTACATTTTGTAGTTTAAACAGCATTGAAAGCTATTTAATCAGAAAAGTATTGTTCTTTGACAAAAATCCTTCTGTAAATCGATAGCAGAGAAACTGGATAAATACCGAGTTCTGCAGTAAATGGTCAAAGGTCTTGATAACATTGAGATAATACTTAATAGTCATTTTTATTGCCCTGCTGCACAAATGTTGTTGCACCGAGCTGGGAATGAAAGATGATCATAAATATGTTCATGCACACTGTGGGCCTGGATGAGCTTTATGCTTATTCACCAACCCCTCGCCTCTTAAATAGTCTTAGAAGGCCACACACTGACTTTCAATTGACCACATGCTCGTTTTTTAGCAGCACTGTTAAGTTCTTCTCCACATACACACAGAGAAAGAGAAGGAGGGAGGGAGATTACCAGCAACCTTACATGAACCTCTGCAGTGGGAGACTGAAAGAGGACAAGAAAAAAAAAAAAAAAAATCAAAGATCTCTGTTCAAACTCCTCCTGTGAAAATGAATTCACTGAGGGCATTATTCAACAGTGTGCAATTGTAGAAGATGCAAGAGAAATTTTCTGGTGTAAAGAGTAACCATATGAAATGCTCAAATATAAACCTTAGCTGGGAAACACAAGAGCATAACATGACAAAATGTAAAGAGAATGACATTTAGCGGGCGGGTGATTCAGAGCAAGGCGGCCGAGAAGGTTGTGAAATGCTCATAATGACATTTACAGTAACCTTTTCCCGTGACTTTTTAAAAAGGGTTAAAACCACAGAGACGGAAAGATGGGGCTGTGTTAGGTCCTTCCCATTAATCAAACTGTGATTGTGCCGGGCCAAAGCCTGAGGGCAGATTCTTTCCTCACTCATTAAGAAGTGAAGAGGACGACGAGGCCACATGCATTAGACAGTCAGGGCTGCAGGGCGGACTGATACGTATGATATTTGTCCTTTAACTGCTCAACCTGGGGTCAAAACCTCTAAATAAGCCTTGCTTGAATGTCTTTAAAGCAGCATACCAGTCTAGTTTTGACTTGTCACCATTAGCAGAGATGCCTCTATCTTCAACAAATGTAATTAAAACGTGACCATGCGTATACTTCAGTAGATGTCAGACTGCAGTTTTAAAGCCCATTCACTGTCATTCATGTTGACACAGGGTACAAAACACTACAGGACAAAAGTAGTGTAATCAAGAACTTATTAGTCTCCACAGAACGTAATATTTTTGGGTAACTTTCAAATGAATGTAACTGATAATGTATCTAATATATTACATTTTGGAAATAACTTACCCAACTCTAA
The DNA here is from genome assembly GCA_029874875.1 of Naso minor. Taxonomy (NCBI): domain Eukaryota; kingdom Metazoa; phylum Chordata; class Actinopteri; order Acanthuriformes; family Acanthuridae; genus Naso; species Naso minor. The sequence goes on along the minus strand of JAQFJB010000010.1, from coordinate 10,299,587 downwards.
TATTGTCATACATTTTCAGTTACTTTCTGTAATGTTTGCTGAATATTGATAAAATGTAAACAATCATTATATCTCATTGATGAAGGTATTTTGGGAAAAATGGGTGGGGTTTATGTAACTACGAGGCCAGTGTTGACGAGGGTCAAAGACATGTACGAACACTGGTATGTTCCTTTTAAACAGAAACTAAACTGCTTTTCATGACCTCCACATTGAGGCTAAAGTAACTCATTATCATTATTTAAATGAATTCAAACTGCATTAATTGTTCAGAATGTTTCATGAAAAATCACTCGGCATGAATGTTTCATTATGGCCAAATTGCACATTATTATGTACAAATGTGTTTAGGAAACTACAGTCATGCACATTAATTATGGAGCTGATTTACGGGAAATGGGGGTGCTTTCTAAAACACTAATTATAAAAGAGCTAAAAGCAAATGTGATGAGACGTTTACCAAGTGTTTGTGAAGGAGACCTGCTGCTGTCAAAGGAATGGAAAATGACTTCTGCTGTCAGAATTTTTCATTTCATTCTCATCCAAATTAGATTTCACCTCACAAATGTCATCTCAAACACATCTGAATCCCGTGATGGCCAATTTTTTGTGTGTTCTCCTCTGAAAAGCAATCAAATATCTTCATCTTCGGTACTCAGAGTAAATGTAAAGGTAATGTTTGTAAAGCTGTGCAACTGAGGGGTTGTTGACAATATGCTGCTGACATTTAGCAGTCAGAGTCTCCTGTCAGAGGTGAGCAGAATGAGCAGTGCAGCTGTGGCAGAGCACATGTCCTCAGGCCATTCAGTCCCTGAACTCAGTGCAGCACAGTCAAATGTTGGAACACCTGTCCTCACTAGTGTAAATTTATGGGCTGTGGGAAATGGCAAAGTTGGGCTTTATCACCTAAAAGTGTTTTTAGCCACTGGCCTTGACGATTTTTAGCAAAACGCATACAAAGAGCTTCACAATTGCTCTTTTAATAATATTGACCTGATAAAGCTGCAGTTTTAAAGGCTCTGAGCAAAAAGGAGAAATCCTGTTTTCAGTTTATTCAGTGCAGACGCAGTGATTGAAAGTAACTCAAGACATTTACTGAACTATTGCACTTGCTGTATTTACAGTTTGGAGGCATTCCTTTCCTAGAATGCTTCAATTTTATACAACATATTTTATGTAGACTACGTCCTAACAGCTATAGTTGCTTTTTAGTCATTCATTCATTTTCTGTAACCGCTTATCCTTTTCGTGGGGGGAACAGGATAAGCAGCTGACACTGGGCGAGGGTGGGGTTTACCCTGAACAAGCTGCCATTTCATCACAGGGCTGATGTACAGCGCTTTCACACCGGCCTTATTTAGTTCAGCTAAATCAAACTTGGGTGTGCTTCCTCCATTTGATGCAGTCTGTTTGTGCAGGTATGAATGCAGCAGATGTACTCTGGTGCGCACCAGATGTGGACCAAACAAGTGGACCGAGACCTGGTTGAAGAGGTGGTCTCAGTACATTTCCAATCGAACTCTGGAGCGGTTTGTTCTGGGTGAGAACATGATCCAATCTCAGACCACGCTAACTGCGGAAAGTACTGCACATTGTTGGACTAACCCAGACCCTGAAGGCAGCTACTTGCATTACAGAATGAGGAAGCATATCCTCTGTCACAACAACAACATGTCGGCATGAGTCATCGCAAACAAATGTGGAGAATTCCAAAAATTCAATATCTGATGACCAACACCAAAATCAACACCTCGCAGTTGCCTGTCCACTGTGAAATTACTCGTAGTGGTTTTGTTGTCTGCTTGTCTCTCTGTTTACATGACCAGAGTTTGCCCACATAGCAACTCTGACCAATAAGAGAGCAGCTCAGGATCTATGATTTTGCTCCCATCACAGATCCATCTTACCCATGAGTGAAGTTTTTTCCCCATAACTTTATTGAGCACACAGAAAAGTTTTCCACACAGGACAGTCCCACCTCAGCTGGGTATCAAACCCTTGGACCTTCTTGCTGTGAGGCAACAGTGCTAACCACTAAGCCACTGTGCAGCCTTCAGAAGTTTTTAGAAACTTTTAAAAATGAAACATTACAGTTTAAACTGCCCAGTAAGAAGCAGTTACAGCTACAACATAAAACTAATGCAAACAGCTCAGTGAGTTCCTTTATTATTGATACTGTACGTACATTTTGTTGTTACTGCTGTACTTTTACTTCAGAAAACTTTTGAATACAATACTTTTAGTGAGAGTATTTGTTTTTCTGTTTTTTCTTGGGTGAAGGGTCTGGATACTTCTTCCATCGTGCCTCGACCAAAAAAAGGAATATCCACACTTGATGGATCACTTTACGGGTCCAAACAAAAGGGGACAAAAAAGTTGACTTTAACTGTGATCCGTAAAATTTTTGCCCATTTCTTTCAAACTGTGATGCAGTACTTAATTTGAATGAGCAAACAGGTTTGGATGCAGTTTAACACTTAATCCAGGTGTAGACAAAGGATCTTGTTTGAACAGAGAGTTTATTTACATGTCAGTTAGTCCACCTGTTGAACCTTAAGCTGGGCGGGGCACAACTTGTCTCTGCATGCAGGTTGTTTCCAGTGGGAAGACTTTTTATGGTCGTTCAGTACTGGAAGCATGTTGAATAACTGGTATCACTTCTTGTTACCTCGTTTTCAACACATATAGAAACTATTACTGCATGTCCCTACAGAGCTGAGATTCCTTTTTTCCTTGTGAGGTTGATAAAACTTGAGATCCCACAACTTCACGTATGCACGCAGGCGGTTTTGCTCTTTTGTGCTGTCAAAATCTGTTGGTGCCATTTTCAGAAGCAAAGACATTTCTGTCTTTGACGCTCACTTGTTATCTGTTTTGTTCGCTACAGTTGACCTTCATAAGGTACATCAGGCTGAATCTTACCTGAGGAAACAATTTGAACTTCTTTACAACTAATGAAGGTCACAAATCTGATATGTTGTGAGTCCATTTATAAAGTGAGTGACAGTGTTCGTCATACAGCTAGTTTATTCTTACTTTACAGGGTTTTTGGTACTACGCTCCTGTCATTAGAAGATAAGTCTGGTGTTTTTCTATATTTCTGTTATTGTCAACAAAGCAGTTTGAATACTTCAGAAGGCTTCTACTTTGTCTTTTAGGTCTTTCATTCCACATGGTATAGCTTGACAGTACCTGGCAGCAGGTACCTTTTTGCATCACATAGGGTTAGAGGTTCCAGCTGAGCTGAGCAGATGACATGAGAACATTGCAGACCAACTGATTAGCTGTGCACCATAAGACATCATGCAAAAATCTGACAGTTTTCAACAGCCAAGCCAGTCACGCGTTGAGGTTGAGTCGGATCATATTGTGGAAATGGTGCTTTTGACTCTTAGCTGGGGTTGTACATCTTTAAAAGAGGTCACAAAAGTAAAGTTTAATTTAAAATAGGCAGAGTAATTTCTAAAAATAGCTGGGTACTGTAGTTTTTTTTTTCATAGATTACTCAAACAAAAGTAAATGCTAGTGTTGTAGTACTTAGATCATTTTTTGAAGGTCTCTGTCTTGTCTCGGTATCAAAAGCGTTTTGACTCAGTCTTGTCTCCGTCTTGGACATAGCGGACTCGTGATTTTTAATCAAGACCTGTCAAGACCACAACAGATTCATTTGTTAACATAATGACTGTGATTGGATGTAAAATTTTCTTTTTCAAATGCAGCCAATAACGTTGGTCACTTGTAGTTTGATTGTTTGATTCATTTAAGTTGGCTACCTGAAACACAGAGAATTCATATGAAAAACAACATACAAGAGAAAACACTCGGCAAAATGCAGGTTCTGCAAGGCAGTACTTACTGAGACGCCGGGGAAAACATTAAACTTCTATCACCACCTTGAAATCAGAGGAAAATTAATGGTCTTGACTAGGTCTCGCCCTGCCTTGGACTTAGTCTTGACTTGGTCTCGGCACACTCTGGTCTCAGTCAAGTCTTGGTCTTGGTTAGTGTAGTCTTGACTACAACACTGGTAAATGGTGCACTTGTCGGGGATTGTATTTGAGCTGCAGGTTTGCTGCTCTGATGGGTTTTTACCTCATGATGTTGTATGAGGACACATTCAAGTAAACAGCAGTACCAACATTCATCATGAGAAATTAACATGACATTGCAGGGGTGGTTCTCAGCGGTGTTTTTTTAAGGTCCAGTGTGGTTTAGGATGATATATCGGCAAAATATGGCAGAAATTGAATGTAATATTCCTGAGTATGTTTTCATCTGTGTATAATCGCCTGAAAACAAGACTTGTTGTGTTTTCTTGACCTTAGAATGGGCCAGAGAGAGCGAGCTCTAGACGGCCTTCAGATTTTTCCTACCCGCTTGGTGTGTGGAGGGATATTCAGTTAATTGAGATCTGCAACCTCTGTTACATACAGCTAAAACCTACAAACAGAACTTTAATAGTATTTGTTCAACAATGGAGGTTTGTGGCTATAGCAACAATTCAACTGTTGCTTGTGGTCTTCTTCAGGGAAAATACAGTAGCACCAGACTCATCATTTAAGACTTCAAAGTGTGATAGAACTCAATAATAAAATACTGATGACAGACCAGCCTGCATGTAGGTTGTAGGACTCAGATCCCAGCTTAAAGAATCACTGTCCAAAGCACCTGTCACACTGACACCAACCCATTATATAGGTTTAATCAGTCTTGCACAAAGACATGCTTCAAGAGCATCAGCACTAGCTGGCCATGTAATTCAAATTACAAATGTGCTGTAGTGTGTAATCACTTTTAAATATCAGTATGGAGGTGCTGCTTCAATCATAAAGATGCTGCATTGGGAGGTGTGGTGGCATTTAACAGCAGATGTTTGGAGAAAAACACTGTTAACAAGGGTTTAACAGCATGTAACCCATTTACTACTGCCTCATTTACATCAGCAGCTGTGTGATTGTTGAGTGAAGCGCCCATCCCAAAGAATGGCAGAAGAGCAAAACAAGTCACTCAAGTCTACTGGGAGTCCAGGCCAGTGTCTAGATTAGAGGGAGATCCTCTTAAAGGCGTCGCACAGACAGGATATTCTGCCTTGTTCCCTCCTTCCCAGAACATCTCCTCTGAGACCACTGATTTAGCTGGCAGCAGGCAAGCTGGGATCTGCCTTGTCCAGATGCACACCCACACACACACACACACACACTCACACACACACTGAAGACAAGCCCCAGTGTGAAATGAGTACATCCACGCCACTGCACAGAGGAACAATAGCTTGTGTGTGACTCACTGAGAGAAAAAGAGAGATTTGGATGTTGTGTGTTTGTCGAACATTAGAGGCTGTTAGGCAAACAACTAGCTTTAAGATGTGTGGGGTTTGCACAATCACACACACATGCATGCACAAGACCTCGGTGGATATACAGTACAACAGTGGCTGGAGTTTCCCTAGTAACAGCTTTTACTTTCACACCGTCGCTGATGGACACAAAGATACAGGGCTAAAATGAATATACAACCTGACAGCCACGGCTTTGGTAGCTATTCCTCACATTTTCACACAGTCTCACACACACACACACACACACACAAACACAAACATATAAGGTATGTAAATACTAGGGCTTTTAGCGTTAATCGCATCGATTAAAAATCCGCAATTAACGTGTTGTTATTTTCTTATCACGTTATAGCACGCTGCTATTTGTCCCTTCGACACACTTTTAGTCAAGCTGCTGTTGAGGTTTCCTGCTTCCTAAAAGAAACCTGACAATGCGCTTCTAAATGGCTCTTTTTTTCGTTTGATATTTGCCTCCCTCCCGAGTTCCAGACAAGAAGATAAATCCCATTCTTTCGACTGTGCGTGTAGTAACAAGGAAGAGACGGGCAGAGCTCGCTCACCGTTAATTAGCTTAGCTCAAATACTGGTAGTCAATGGGAAGTGCTAGCTTGCCTCCACCTAAAGTCATCCGATAAACTTTCCAACAACTCTAAACGGTCCTGTGTGCTCATTGGGGCGTTTATTTAACACGTCATGTTATTTTGAGACTCAGATTAGCTCAGATGCAATTTTTGAATCAAAGACACACCAAACAAAACACTGTGGAAGTGCTTGTAAGTAGGTCAACGTAACTAAACATCAAATCAAAATTACATAAGTACTTATGTGAGTCTAAAAATAACATAACACAGTAAATAAACTAGTCACAACAAGCACACAGGACTGTTTAGAGATGTTGGAAAGTTTAGCGGATGACTTCAGGCAGAGGCAGGCTAGCACTTCGTATTGACTAACAGTATTTGAGCTAAGCTAATTAGCAGTGGGTGAGCTCTGACCATCCCTCTCTCTTTTTTTTTCTTCCCCCGTCTCTTTCTTGCTACTGCACCAGACTTACGCAAGAGACGTTCTCCAGTCGGCATTTGATTCCCAATCAAGTTACTCTTGTAAGAATAACTTTACATTGTTAATGACTTCAAAACTATTGTGGAATGCAAAATAATCTCATTTTAAACATGTGATTAAAAATAGGATCAATCACGATTAACAATTGAAATTCTGCTATTAATTACAATTTTTAAAAATTGATTGTTTGACAGCCCCTAATAAATACATACACACAACACAAACACACAACGTCATGTCAGATGGTGCAAGCCTTTCCTCACACTAACAATGTGGTGTGCATTTGCTGCATGGAGCACACACACACACACACACACACACACACACACAGGAAAATCTCACTCCGAAGCCTATTAGTCACACATCAGAAACACACATACAAACTCTTAATACCAGCTGCTCCACTACCCTGATTCTTTAAACTCAGCAGGGACATCTCACACACATGCGCACGATCACACACACATACACACACACACACACCTGGGGCAACCTCAATCTAACATTGAACCTGTTACTGAACAGCTAGAGCAGTCATCGGCAGATAAAAACAGAAGGATGAAACAACAAGGAAGTTTATGTAAATCCTAGTCTGGTAGATGTTTGTTAGAAAAAAATCATCTTTGCATAGTTAAAATTAAACCACTATTTAAATCAAAACATCAGTTTGAACAAGATCCTAACCCTAACCCAATTATTAAAACAAAGTCTGTATCAAAACAGAACTTAGTGTTACTGAGATTTTTGCCATACAGCAAGAACAGGAATAAAATTTGGCTAAACTACAGTATGTATGAGAAACTAAGCTGAGAGAGGCAAAGCAATACAGAGCAACACTGGAGAAACATCAGCCAACGGGAGCCAAATGGAATTAGAGGAAATGGCGTTTACAGGAGAAACGTGTCAATGTTTTCACAGCAAAGCCAATAGAATAAAGCAATTGGGTCAATAGCGAGAGAGAATCTTCTCAAGGCACATTTACAAGATTCACAGGCTTATTAGTCTATATTTTGACACAAGCCGTGTCTGAGGGGCGAGATTGCAACATCTGCACACTCAAACACACACACATACAGAAGACACACATGGGAACTGCATGCATAATGATTTTCCTGC
>JAQFJB010000010.1:9664223-9676023 GCA_029874875.1 Naso minor | reverse complement strand
CGTGTCATGGACACCTTCAGAGCCGTCATCCCATGTGCCGAAGAAGACCTGCGCTTCTGACGTAAGTCACCGAACTGGGAAAGAGGAGAAGAAACCCGGTCAGTGATAACACGATTCACATCTAGATCGTCAGAAGAAGCTGTGTGGAAATCTGCTAAAGACTCCAAGTTCCTCAGAGTCAAGAAGATTTGGAGAAGACTGTGGCCACGAATCGAAGAAACTTGCAAGCAGGAGGAGAAGCCTTGAGAGCCATCACTGATGCTACAGAAGTCAGAATGTGAAAAGTGATTAAAATGAACTGACAGAGTAACGGTGTGCCTTCTTTAAATGCATTTCCATTTCTATTAAGAAATAGTGAAATACAGTTTGATCTCAAATTAAATCTTATTTACAATGTTTGAGTCAAAATGTTTTAAAATATGCTGTTTTTTCTACATTGAAAATCATTTTCTCCCTGTTTTCAAAGTTTTCAGTCTACTGGTTTTTTGACTGTTCTCCAATAAAATCTGTGGATATCATTTTATTGGCTCAGTGTGCGGGGTATCTGAGAACATGAAGAGAGAGGCTGTGTTTTTGTTTTGTAAAAATTTCAAGGCTGACTTTATTTTCTACAAGAAACATGCTGTAGCTTCAGACTTCAGTTTTTGGAAAAATCAATGGGGTGATAACATCTGGATGGCTTACGGTAACAGCAGCTCCGCTGGTGTAGCTGTATTAAAAGGATCCTTTCTGGGAAAAGTGCTTAAAAGTATTTCTCATGATTCTGGAAGATGGATTATTTTGGTTTGGGAATTTATGGATACCTTATTTTGGGTTATATATACGGATATAATAATAGTCAAAGAAACATCCTTTTTGAGGGATTTGAAGAGAAAATTAATGCATTACAGTGGACCTTCACAAATGCCAAATTAATTTTTGGAGGAGACTCGAATTGTATAAGTGACCCCAGAAAAGACTGTCATCCACGTAGATCTTTGGCAGGCACGTATGAAGAACTTGATAACTTATGCCTGCACTTAGATTGTGTTGATATATGGATATTAAAAAATCCATATGAAGTCCAGTATTCTCAGAATAACAAAGATCTATCAAAAAGATCCAGAATAGACTTTTGGTTATTATCAAGTGATGTCATAGACCAAGTAAAGGATACCAGAATAGAACCATCTGTATTTACTGATCACAAAGTTGTTTCTTTAATTTTACCAGTAAGGAACCTGCCCTTGAAATACAATGCAATGTACTGGAAATTAAATAACTCTATTATGTGCGATAAATCCTTTAAAGAAAAAAACATAGAAATCATTAAAGAAAACTGAAGAAGCTCAAAAAGAGAAAATATACATCAAACACTGGAGTACATGAACTTTCAGATCCGTAGTGAGGCTGTCAAAAGAGGGAAGGAACATGCAAAAGAGAAGAAACCTGAAGGAAATAATCTGAATTTAGGAAAATAACGACCCCCTCTCATGCTGATATAAATCAGAGTTACAATCTGAATTAGACAGTGTATATGAAAACTTAGCACATGGTGCCTTTATCCAAAGAAAATGGATGGAATACAGTGAGAGGAATACAAAACATTTTCATAACATAGAAAGACAAAACACCAGTATTAATAATATGCGGAAGCTCAAGATTAATGAGCATATCTCTGAAGATTCCTTAAAAATCTCTATTTTGTGGAGGACTTTTATAAAACATTATATTCTAAACCAAATCATTCAAATCATCTTTCTTTCTGTCTTCCATAAAGAGTACTGCACAAAAAATAAATATTACTGAAGGAGAAATTTGTGATCAACCTTTATCCTTTTATGAACTAACAAAAAATCTGAATAAACTGAAAGATGATAAATCACCAGGTAATGATGGTCTTACCGGAGAATTTTATAAGGTCTCTCAGAATCATATTTCTGAATTCCTGCTGTGTGTTTTTTTCCGGAACTTCATCTCGCACCATGTTTTTTCACACTTAGGTGGCCTTAAATTCATTTTGCTCTGTAACTCCAGCCTTCCAAAAATACCACTTCAACTTTCCAGTTTTCATAATCAGGTTCTTTTGGCGTGGGCACTGACTTACAAGCTCAATTTTTCTCCACAGAGATACTATATATGGAACAACTGTAACATTATATACAAGAACAAGTCGTTGTTCTATGAAAAATGGTTCAACAATGGTATTATACTTGTGAGTCAGTTGTTTAAAGAGGATGGGTCACTGTATCACTATTCAGAATTTCTCACCAGGTATAATATACTAGTAACACCGAAAGAGTTCTCAGTTGTGTTTGATGCGATTCCCTCTGGTTTGTGCATGTTATTCAGGAATGTTGACAGCTCTGTGCCTCTGTCGGTTTCACCTCCTGACGCAACACAATCCCCTTTAGGTGAAGTCTGTTTTTCCTTTAATGGAGATATGAATCCCAGAATAAGAGCGCTGTTTCAGGACAGTATGGTTTCCACTCCTCCAGCAACAGTATATTGGAGTAATTTTCAGAGTAATATTGACTGGAGGAAAGTCTGGACCCTACCACAAAAGTTTCTGTTGACAAATAAGGTCAAAGAAGTTTCATTTAAGTTGATTCATAGATTTCATCCGGTGAAACAGTACTTAAAAAAGCTTAAGAGTGATATAGATGTAAAATACTCTTTTTGTGAACAACATCCTGAAACCTGCGCCCGTTTATTTTGGTCCTGTCAGTTTGAATATGGTCTGTGGAAAGATATTAACAAGCTCATTGCTGACAACATTCTCTCAGATTTTACTCTCTACTTCAGAAATGTTATTTTTGGTTGTCATGATCTTAGTTACAAAGAGAGTGATAACTTAATTTTATTTTTTGCAAAATTTCACATCTGCAAGTGTAAGTTTACCAGCAAAAAGCCTGAATTTATTGTTTTTAGAAAGGCAAGAGCAATACATCAGGACAATTTCTTCACTGGACAACAAAAAAGCAATTAAGACTGTAAACATCTGTGACACTTTCAGTGTGTTCATGTAGATTCTTAGTGCTCTTAGTGTTTAATTTAGTTTAGTGTAGTTTGCGTTGGTTTTGACTCATCTTGATGTCTGTTTATTTTATGTATTCCTTATTCTTATTCGTCTGTGTCAGTTGTGTGTTTATGTATGCTTGTAAATTTCTAAAGCCTTGAATAACATTTAATGAAAAAAAAAAAGTCCCAGCCTTCCTTTGAATAGCCTTGGGCTGCGTTCCAACAGTGGAAGTCAAAAAACTACACGCCATGGATGCATTATAAGACCGTGACGTTTCAGTCACGTCTGAGGAAGAGCCACTTGGCTCGAAACGTCACGCTGAAATAAATTATTGCACTTCATGTGGAGCTCATCTGATGTTACGGACAATTTTCTCTTTTTATTTCTTTCCAATTATTCGTCAAGACAGAAATTATGTCAAATTTAATATTACAGTTCACCATAAATATGCAAGTATTGCCACTGAAGCTTTTATCAACTGTGTCGTCTTGCACAAGCAGAACTTAACCATAAAAAGGAATTTCATTTAATGTTTTAATGATAAATCTGATGAGGAACAGCAAGAGAGAGAGAGAGAACAACCAACTAGGCCTGCCTCAATTAGCAGACATAACTGATCGTGCTGATGCAGAAAACTTCGACACAAATATTTTCAGTCAACACATGATTTTGGATTATTTAAATAAATGTAGATATTTGTTTTCATTTCTGCAAGGATTAGACTGAAGTAACGACCTCAATTCACAACTTCGCCTCCTACATGGAGTCCACTCCAAAAACATGTTCGTGTTACACGTGTGACCAAAACTTTAGCTCCTATTGTAACACCAGCTATTGATTGGCTCAGTCCAAGAGCTACAGTTTGAAAACTACCATGGCGGCAAAAGTGGAGGCAGTGGCCATTCGGGATGATGGACCGCCACAAACGGTTAAGACACCACAAAGAGATCTTAAAATCTATGGTCCTGTTAGCTCCTAAATACATTGATTAAAGGTTGTTTTGTGTTTGTGTGTGTGTGTGTGTGTGTGTGTGTGTGTGTGTTAATGCGCAGGCTTCATGTAGCACACAGCATCTAATTATTTTCTTTACTTCTGCCCCTTTTAAGCATTGTGTAGGTGATGGCATAAATATAACGTTTAGATAATTCATATATAGAGTTCATAAATAACATTCATATAAATTGTAATGAAAAGTGTAAGCTAAAAAGCATTTGGTCATGTTATTATAATATTACTATATTAAAAATTACAAGTTGAATTTTTTGGAGGTAAAATTAATCCTTCAGATTTAATGACTAATGGGTCAAATAGTTGACAGATAAATCAATATAAAAATAGTCGGTGGTGGCAGCCCTACAACCAGCTGATACGTCAGGTGAAGACCTCTTACTGTGATACTCACCCTTGCCGTGTCAATGAGCTGCAGCACTTCTGTGCGACTTGATGGGTTCAAGTATCCTGGAACTGATGTCAGCTGCCCCAAGTACTGCACAGGACAGAACACACACAAGCTTTGGACTCACATTTGTACAAGTAACAGAATGAACACACGGCATAACTGCTATCATGTAAATCACCACTTCCTTGTAAGTGAATGTAACCACAACATTTCCCTCTGGTCATACTCACTTTGACTTCCTTCTCAATGTAGTCATTGAGCAGGATGTCAGGGTCGATGCGGTGGTCAGGCTGAGACAGTGAGAAGGTGTGGAGGGCCCTGCGCTCCGTGGATTTCTCCTGGGCCTTCTTGTCTCTCCCCTTCTCTCCTTTCAGGAAGACTCGCTTGAACGGAGACACGATACCAGGCTTGTGGAGACAAAGAGAGAAGGGTTGAGAGAAGCTGCTGCCAAGTCATTGTTCAAACCTGAGCAAGAAATGAGACTCACTTTGAGTGGATATGCAGCATTTCAGACTCTGAACCACTCAAACTGTGTTTGTCTGCAGCAGCTATTATTGATTATTACAGGACAACTCATATACACGACACACGGTTGCAATAATCTTACAATACAGTTAATAAAGTGCAAAAGCAGCTACAAGTTTAATGCACAAACTACAAACTTCTGTTTGCTGTGGTATTAAGGCTGGAACTAACGATTATCTTCATTATTGATTAATCTGTCGATTAGTTTGTAGATTAATCGATATATTGTTTATTCCGTGAAAAGTCAGAAAAGTGCTAAAAATGCTCATCTCAATTTTCCGCAGCCAAATGTGATGTCTTCAGACTGCTTCTTTTTTCCAAACAGGCCAAAACACAAAAACTCTTTTTTTCTTTTTCCAGAAATGACACAGAAAAGCAGCAAATCCTCACGTGAGACACTAAACGAGCAGTTCTACTTTTTTTATTTGAGAAACGGCTGAAATGATTAATGGACCATCAAAATAGTTGGAGATTAATTTTCTATTGATTGCTTAATGAACTATTCCATTACTCATTGCAGCTCTACTGTGGCACATATTAGTTATTGATGTATGTCTAAATCCTGCTGACCCTGCTGTCAGCTGCAGAGCGAGACGCAGCAGATGGACTCTTCAGAGTGCACATGAACGGCTCCCTGGGTTACCCAATACGTGTTGCTCAAATGTCAACAATAGCATGTGCAAAAGGAAACTGCATTTTGCAATACTGGTGTGGTTTGCAGTTGAAAGGTGCATGTAACGTGATGGAGAAGCACGTCTTTGCATCCACAGCAAGAACATTAACCTCAGAACATCAATGAGCAGCTGCCATACATGCATCAAAAGAAACAGACAGTATATTCTTCTTTTCTGATGAATGTTTCTGTATTTACTTTAGATCCTCTGGTTGCTTTGCTCACAATCAATCTGTAAAAAAAAATCTGCAACTCTGTCGAGATTCAGCTCGTGTATCAACTAGTAAAACGTCAAACACTGCAGTAGTGTTTAAGAGCTCTGTAAAGTCGGTTCAAGAAAAACCTCAGTAACTTTTGTTTCAGGCCAATGTGCAAAACCAAACATCGTAAAGCGTTTTAAACGACCTACCTCGTTCTCCATGAACTCACTCTCGATAAGAGTCTCCTATTCAGCCTGAGCACGGATGCTGCTGCGCTCTCTTTCTGAAACAAGTCACCTGTTGCCTCTACTCACACACAGTGACAGCTGCCAACCGGTGACAGACAGGATCAAACACAGAGTGTGTGCGTGCCAGTGTGTGTGTGTGTGTAAGGGGTGTGACCCCCTACAGAGGAAGGGAAGTGTCTCTGACGATACACTGAGGCACAAGAACAGGAAGAGGACTAGCCACAACTTCCTGTAATGACACGAGCATTCATGCTTTGAATTTTCAAACGATTAAATAACTGCAGCACAAATATTCAAAGGCTGTTTTGAAAAGAGCGTCAAAGATACTGAAGTGTGTTCATCACTTTTACTCGAGGTCATATTTCACTGTGACATGATGTGAGGATTTTATCATGATGGTTGCTGCTTTCCATCACTCACTGTGAACTCAGCCCTGCAGCTGTCCATGCACATCACTGCTAAACCATAGAAATACAAAACATTGATTTTAATATGCTAACACACATCTGCAATTATGTTCAAGCTGCTTGTTCAATAAGGCAAAAAGTGGTTTTATGTGATGTAGTGCTATAAGACTTATTTCCCTTTTCTTCAGCAACCTTTTCAAAGTGTCAATGTACCAATGTCACAGTTTTGTTTTTCTTCAGAAATGTAACTATTTACTCTGTTACATTACAGTTTTATATTAGGGTTTGACTCTTTCAGTCATAGTTGTTTTTTTTTCAACTATTTATTCTTTACAATGCCAATGTAAGTTTCATGTCTTTTATCATAGGTAATGTGCATTTTTTTCATATTAAAGCCTGTGCAATCTATCAAAGGCCAGGTGCATGTTCTTGAATCTCTTTTTATAGGGCAGCTGCGGTTCTTTTATCATTGGGCAAGTGCAATTTCTTCAATATCAGGGCATGTGACTTATTAATTTTCTAAACCACGGGGACGTGCAAGTCTCTAATTATAGGACATGTGTAATCTCCTCTCTGAACCCAAAGGGTCAATAACATTTTACTTGTACTCAGGGTGATAGTGTGTCCTGTTTTACTGTCATGTTCTGAAATGTATGACCACTTACTATCATGTACTATATTTTTATGTATTTGTGTTTATGTGTTTTCAGCTGTGTCCAGCACTGTTTTGGGGACAATAAAGTTTTTCTTATCTTTTCTTATCTAACTAACCTAACCTAACCTAACTTAACCTAACCTAACTAACTATAGCTCTATAGGCATAAAACTCTAGTAAGAAGAGTGAACTTCACCTAGACTGTTTTCTAGCTATAACTACAAGGGGTGTGAACGTCTTCATGGTTAGTAAACGTTTTGGAAAAATCCATAAATGGAAAAAAAAAAAGAGAAAAAAAGCTTTTTGTTTCATTTTGACTAAAGTTTTAAAAATAATTTTAAGTGTTTAAGAGACACAAATTCATTCATTTCTCTACTTAGAGATGATAAAATGGCCTGAAAGCTATAAATGATACACTTGGATACTGAGCTCACAAATGCATCGATGTTACCATGTGAAAGACGTGCGGGTATTTGGGCTTCACGTAGCGTACTTTAAATTTCACTTTTGACTCGTGATGATTGCTACTGAGAGTCAGTCACAGTGAAGCGCTGTGCGGCAGTTTAGATAGATGGATGAATTTCTCTTGCAGCCTTTAATTCCATTAAGGCGGAAGCGTCTGCTAGTTTTAATTTTTAGAAACATGAAGAGCTGTCCATAGCCCTCTGCATAGATAAAGCGGAGCTCTCCACGTCACGTTGCTCTTCGTCTCTTTGGTCTAGTTTGAAACACTGCAGTGATTGGAAGGAATGTGAATAGCGACAGCACCCCCTAGTGGTTATATAAGGCCTGTGGACCAAATCTACTTCAAGACACATTTAGATAAGAGCAGCCCTACTATAAAGTCTTTTCTTTGCGTTTCTTACAAAAAACTGCATTTTCATGAATCGAAAGTGCTGTAGTATGCTTTCCAGGCCAGTAGTTGGCAGTGTAACTTTGTAATGACATACCATTGGAGCTGCTTAAAGTTGTTTAGTTCCTGTTGCTGCTAGCCCTAACCAGAGCCACAAATGGAAGAAATTCAGCCATAGTTGACTTCTAAAATTATTCTATGAACACTCAAATTTGCCTCAATAGACTGTCCTCTTGCTCTGGGTAAACTACGGAGTCTTCAATCAGAGTTTGGTAGTGGCTAATGCATTGTCTTGCACTAGTATTAGCATTAGCGTAGTCACCGCTGTCACAGGCTCTGTGGTTTGCCAGTTTACACAGCTGGAAAGAAGGCTGTTGTCGCAGCTTCAAAAGTTTGTGGTTTTGGGGGCACCATCACGTCGTTGTGTAAAAGAGAGGCCCAACAGCAACAAAAGTTTCCCGTTTGCAAAAACTTGCACCATGTAAACTGCCCCTTCAATTTTAAACGACTACACGGTAACATTGCTGTATGTGTAAACTGCTGTAGAGATTCTTGGTAACGTTTGAGTTATATAAAGTCATCCTCGCTCACTGATTACAAAGTTGAGCATCCTATATGAAGGCCTGTGCAGCAGCAGGATCAAAGAACCAAAATGAACAATCTGTTAACACACCCGCACCAATGATGAAAGGGTTAGGAAGGCGCATCTGACTCTGACACTGGCCCCGTAATTTGGTTCCTGTCAGATGTGCTGACATTTGATCTCAGTCTGGAGATGCCATGAAAAGCAAGGTATGACCAGTCCATTACTTCACACTTTGTAGCTTGTGAGAACAAGCACATTAACATTGAATGGCTCCTCCTTGTGAAATGTGAGACAAGTTGATCTTTTTGGTGAAAGGCATTTACAAAGAAACAAAAGACAGGATGTTGTGTGGCCTCTTTGTGCATTTGTTGTGTCACTGGGCATCACAGCACAAAGAAGCCAACCTTACAAACAATGTAAGAACAATGCAGGGAAACTTAGACACAGAAGAAACACTGCTGCTTTTACATCACTTTGACTCAACTATATTTAGCAAAACACAACAGGGAATAAAAATAAAAATGTAATTCTAAAAATAATCATTGCCTCTCCTTTCCAGCTTTCAGGTGCATAGGGATGTCCTTTAATGTTGACTTGTTAGTGTTCACATTACATCTCCAACTAGGATAAAAGCAAGCTAATACTATGAATGTGTGTGTCAAGGGTGAGGTTATTTTTTCAGGTAGTTTTTAGTTGAAAAAATCTTTACCTTTTTCAGACACCTCTTAAAGTTGACAAATATCTGTCTGAATCTCATGATGCTTCTATAAATAAGTTCATATAGGCCTAAACAGTTTGCAAACCAAAGATTATCATATGAAGGTGTGTAAGCTTTCACTTGAACTAGTTAAGTAAAAAAATACTCTGTAACTTCAGTATATAAATACATCTGGGGCAAATGCTGTTTACTATCACCACCTAGTGGTACCAAAAAAAAGTAAATAATGGTGACAGTGTTTTCTGAAGATAAAGAAGATTTTTCCTCATCAGTAGGTGCTGAACATCGCAGACACAATTCATGTTTTTCTACCATTGCCTTCGTGCTGTTAGCTCGCAAAAAGAGGCTATAAATGGTTTGAGGACAAAAGAAACAAATTCTTCCTCATGGAGGATGTCTGACAATCCAAAAAGCTAAAATGATGCTAGCAAGTGTGAATTTTTATCATTTAGTTTTCTATGACAACTTTTTGTTCTCACAAATTAGGCAACTTATAATCAGTGAATAGATGTTTTGCTTGTAGGTTTGAAAGAGCTCAGCAGATTTAATCTTTGTTATCAGTGTAATAAAAACCATTTCCTTGTCACAACAAACTTTCTTGGATATCATTACACATTTCCTTCCAAATTCTGCTGCACATTCAAAAGGATGGACTTAATGGGAAGTAACTCCGGTGTTATTGTCACGGGAATATGACAGAATGACCACACGATCACAGCAAAGACGTTAACATCAAACACTACTTATGCTGCTCAGGCTAGTGTCGGGTCCTGCCCTTCACTTTCCTCCTGTGCCAACCAGAGAGCAGAGGGGATTGTTCCTTGTGTCTGTTCTGAGACACCGTAGGAAGAACAGATAAAAGAAATGTCACCTATGTGTCTGCACGGAAAGATCTGTCTCCATAATAAAAATGGATGTAGTAGTAGTGTGTGTGTGTGTGTGTGTGTGTAAGGGCAGGATAGTTTTACTGTGACTGACAGAGATTAGCTCTGCCTCTGACAGCTGATGTTGAGCACACAGACCAGCCTGACCCACGCCCACGCTAAACAAGGGTTATTAATACAACTGTGTGCTTTTATTTGCTCATCTCAAATTCTTACACTGCGGTGTACCACCCTAAATATCACCTTTGCTGTTTAAAAATCCCAAAACGTAACGTTAGAGCCTGACGTTAATACATTACCCTAATTAATACAACAACAGTAACTTTAAGTTCCATTTATCATAAGGAACACACAGTAACTTATAATGCTATCATTCTGGACACAACTGAATGGACTAACGTTCGTTATTAGTAATATGACTAAGAAATAAAAACATCCTGAATCTTAAGGTAACGATAATCTTGAGTTGAGCCGACAAGTTACCTTTTGTAACTCAACTTTTAACACTTTTTTCGCTTAACGTGTTACTTTTATATGAAAACTATTCAGTAACCTTAATTTACACCTTCTCCAATAATGTAATGCTCGTTGAAATGAAATACAAAATATATTACTGGGTATCATGAGTGCTTTGCCCCTTTCCGATGATATTTATTTGATAGTTAGCTAAACTTAGCAAGCTAACGTAACAGCCAACTCCCTCAGTCCGGCTAGCTAGAAAGTTAGCATGCTAGCTGGTCAACTTAGAGTACAAAGTACCTTTATCAACTGACTTACCTTTTTCACTTTTTTCACATCATCCTCCATCTCTATGTAAAGGTCTTCTTCTTCATATTCAGCTCAGCATGGACATCCAGGTGAGACAAGACATAACTAACTAGCGAAGTTTTAACCAGAACTCCTCTGACAGTAGTTAGCTTACTTGCCTAGCTTAGCTTAGCCGAGCCTAGCATTGTTAAAGTGATGCCCAAATACGAGCGCATAGCCTGACACCATCCTGGTCGTTGTCTTATTCAGCAACTTTTAGAAAAAATGCCGGTGTGCGACCAGTGTGAAAATGGTGTGCTTAAGTGCCGCTAAAACAACTAAATAAATTGTCTGTAAACAGGACAAACTCGGATAAAACAGGCAAAACTTTTCAATCGTGCCGCCATTTTGGGCGTTGATCTGTGGTCCAGCATGCTTTGCTTTACACAAACCAAAACAGCTGCTACTGTGCAGAAGAGTGATCCTACTAAAACGTCTCTGATAATGTCCCTACCGCCGTGTGATTACAGAGGTTTGACGAAATGCTACCATAGCTTCAAAAAGGATAAATTATTCTGACTGGAATTGAAAAAAAAACAAAACAAAACAGTTTATGCAAAGACTGAGGCTCACTTAAAAGTAAAAAGTTATATCCATGAACGCAGACAAAGATTTACTTTTGCATAGCTCTACAGTGATTGGTGTGTGTCTCAGAAGATTTGTACATATTATGCCTTCAGTGATGCACCTGTACTTTTCTGCTGAGGTAAGCCTCAATTTCATGAGAGTTTTAGTAAAACTCTAAACCTGCAAAAAGAGGCTGTGACAATGCAGGTGTTTAACTTGTAACATTTGTGAGGGCAATAAGATATTAACTTAATATCTTGACAAGCTGTTTACAGTT
>JAQFJB010000010.1:8983075-8993107 GCA_029874875.1 Naso minor | reverse complement strand
ACTGGTCGGTCAGGAAACAACCGTGAATGGGATGGATCCCAGACCATTTTCACATAGCAAATTTATTCGCAAATTGAATTATGGGTCTGATTTTCCCGGCTAGGGTTGAACCTCCATCTCTCCTTCTCCAGCAGCACTGCCAGCTTTGGCAATAAGTTTAAACAAATAACTACGGCCTGATCTCTATCTGATTTGTCGGAGAAATTCGTAGATGCAGGTTAAGGTGGTGACAAAAAGCCCTTCGTAACAGACATGAAGCGGTCATCATTAGCATAAGCGGGGCAGACATACCACACCTTCAGCCCTATTGGCTACTGTGCCATCGATCAATATCCTCCACAAGTTCCTGCCTGTTTTTGCCAGAAACACATCAATGTGTGCAATCAAATTACACTCTGACTTCTGTTTCATGGGGTCTTTTCAATAGCAGTTTGTTTTTCATTAACAGAAACACAAAAAATGCTAAACAAGCTAGGTGAACAGCCCACACGGGAGCCTTTAGGTTAGCATCATTCACAATGAATTTTTTATGCAAAAAGACAGAAATTTGTATATATAGTGTATCTGAAACAATGAAACCCTTCATTCAATGATTTATAGAAAGTTTAAGTTCCTTGTCCCATCAGTCTCCAACAAGCAACAACTCTGTACTTCTCTAAGAACAAAAGCTGATAGAAACAAAGGCCAAACGGACAAAAATGAGGCTGTCTGAAACCAGAAAATCATCTCTGACGCTGCACGTTCTGTTCCCTGCTCCAGAGATGATCCTGATTCTTCACTGAGGCCTGCACGGTCCCCAGCCAGGAGCTGACACCCGTCTCCGTATTAATGTGCAGGTCTGCATGTTGCACAGCTTATAACAGAAATATTGGTCTACAAGCCACAATACTCACATCCCAATTTTCTTTTTAAACTCAGGATAACTACATCATGCTACAGTGTTCCAGAGCTGGACACCAACACCCACCGACATGTGTTTGATACTCGCGAGATCAGTCACCTGACATAAAAATGGGAAGAGAGCCACATCACCTCCACGTCCACTTTGATCCACAAAACAGGTTCTGAGATCACAAGTAAAAACCTGAATTTCTCAAATGATGAGCATCATCTGGAGGAAGATGTTAGAAAGAAAAGGCAGAGCGTTTTATCCACAACACACCCTGTTTGTGTTTCGCCAAACAAACACAGCTGCTGCTGGCTGACGGTGTCCAGACAGCGTTACCATGTGCAGCATACAGCACAAAAAAATGCAACACACCAAACTGTTCTCATGTTTAAGGCACAATATTTAAATTGTTCACTCTGAAAATTACAAGTATATTCATAGGCAGTTTTGCATAAATCATCCCGTTTTAACAAAACTGTGTTCACATGGTATTTTTGCATCAGTGCCTGCAGAGCAACAGTGCAGAAACAATATGCTTGTATGAGGTCACTGACTTAGAGTTTAAAAGAACCATTACACTGTGTATTAAAAGATCAATGACTTTAAAAGTTGTATTTCCAATCTTGACTATTAATAAATTTTCTTATTTTCCATTTCTCTGTTTTTGCACAGCCTAGTTTTTTCTTTTAGCTAGGGTTAGGATAACCCTAGCTAAAAGTGAGACGGGCTCACTTTGGCCAGTGTCATAGTGAAGCTTTCAGCCACCGAAGAGCCAGATATTTCCCTTCCAAGCTGGACGACAGCAAAACAGAGCTGAAAACCTGAGAAGTGAATTTTGGACTGATGAACAAATCACACATGAATGCTAATGTTGGTCCACGGTTGCTGGATGCATGAATAGGCAGCTTGCTAATCATGATTTTGTTATGTGTTAACGTTGTGTTTACAGTGTCATCGCTCCCAACTGGTCAAAAAGTCATTTATGCAGGTTTGATTAGCCATGTGACAAAGTGACATGTTACAGTGAAAAAGTCTATGTGTAAATTCTAAAAATGATGAATGCCTTTTAGCTACTTCATTCTCTGAATGCTCGCCTACTGTCAAGACTGGACACTTGTTCATACTGAGGCTGGGTATTGGCAAGGACTTCACAATATGATACGCACCATGATACATGGGTCACCTTACATTGCAATATACATTGTGATACCATGCATATTGCGATATATTGCAATATTCCACATAGTTCACTGAAAAAGTAAAAATGGAGCTGAAATACAAGTTGCTGTGTATGAGATAGTCTTAATACACCACATCACATATTGATAATTCAGTGATTGAGTCAACACAATTTTATTAAAATTTTCTTTATGAATTTCTTTGAACAGTAAAATTACCAAACACTGATGTAACTGCCATAGCATCCAAATTACAAATGAAATTGAATGAACGTCTTACACTTTAACTGGACACACTGAAGTTGAAAACGTTAAAAAATAAAGTGCAGAGGTGTTCTTTTGTGTCACTGAACTTTAGGGCTGGGTATTGGCGAGGACTTCACCATATGATATGATGCAGTGTATCACAAAAATAAATACTGCGATATATTGCTGTATCAAATTTTTGGCACAGCCCTAGTTCATAATGTCTGCTGTGATAAAGGCACAGAATAATCTCAACATAATATAAACAAAAATGCATCTGTCTACGAGGAGTTTCAC
Organism: Naso minor; assembly: GCA_029874875.1. Taxonomy (NCBI): domain Eukaryota; kingdom Metazoa; phylum Chordata; class Actinopteri; order Acanthuriformes; family Acanthuridae; genus Naso; species Naso minor. Next base: position 8,990,497 of record JAQFJB010000010.1, on the reverse strand, counting down.
AGACTGATCGACCGGTGGACTACCTTTACCATCAGTCGGCGCTGTCAGTCAACTGGTCGTACACAAGTGCACTAGTTGACTCCTGAGGGAAGTCGTGAGAGTTTGCAGGAAGCGAGACAGTGAGTTGACTGCAGTGAGTTACACACACACACACACACACACACCTCCAAATAGGTATGTTACACTCACTCAGGGATGATTGATTAAATTTACTGCAACACACAGTGAGAAGCACTAAGTCATGAGCTTGCGAGCGTTACAGTTAGGATTTATCTTGTGCCCAAGCTAGCATATCAGCTCCATCATCCATATGCATGTATGGAGCTGTCAGGGTAAGCTACACATTTCTTTTGTTTGCGGTAACGACAAAGAGGATTTGATGAAATACATCTTTAAAGCACCTGCTCCTGTGGTTTATGTTGCACTCACTGTCTATGTCCTCTTTGATTTACTCAGCATCCAAAACCTGCTGTTAAGTCATCGTCTGGCCCCTTCAGGCAAAACTTGATCCAGGATTCTCTGGCTCCCATTTGATCGTCTGACTATTGGACAAAGCAGGTGTATGAATCATCCCTGATTTGCTGCATCAGCTGTCCATCTGTTTGCCTTTTTGCCCTTCCTGATGACTGTCATCTAAACTCTTCATGTTTGGATTGTGGTGAGGTAAGAAAATGCCATTCCTCTAGAAACGATACCTTGGCAAGAAAGAGTCAACTGTGAATGTGATCACAGAGAGTGAAAAGGGAAGTTACATCAGCCCTTCAAAAAGCCAAGTTAGTGAATTATGATCAATCATGGTCTAAGACTTCCACAAGTCCAATGAGTGTGTAGCACAAGCAGGAGCAAGAGCTGGCTCTGCCTTGGTGAAGTCAAGTACTGAGGCCACCGTCTCAGCCTTGGAATTTATCAAAGAGACATATTTTTAACACGCCCAGCATTAAGCTACCTAGCTAGCATGCACAGTGGGATCCGTGTTTCACTGTACACTTAATACTTTGGTCAAGTGAGGATTATTTTCTTGTGGGTATGAATACAAGTGTGTCTGCATGCACGCTTGTGTTTTTCAAGCCTGCCACAAAATACAGAGAGGAGCTTACAGGGTCAAACAAGCTCCTGGCAGCGTTTCAAGCCCATTTTTGAGTCTATAAGCCCACTTTATCCCTGTTTACCCTCTGCCTCAGTGCAAGGGAAGATACTAAAGCTATTATTTTAATCCCACACTGCAATTAGCCCTCGCTTTTGTCTTGGCCTTTCTGTCCTTCTTTCAAAACATCAGTCATCACGCAAAAATGTGAGTGATGCAACAGATATCCTTCTTAGAGAAATACACGCTGGCGATGCATCACATATATTTGGTCGTTGGGGTTTTCCCCCCCACTCACTGCTGAGCTCGCTGGAAGCTGAACTGAAGTTAATCACAAGCTAAAATGAAGCATTAATGGTCCGTGAGGGGAACTTTGGTTGCTCTATCAGCAAATAGCAAAAGGGTATAATAGAGAAAAAAGTTGTGAACAGTTTGCACTTATATGGCACTTTTCTAGCAGCATCAAGAGTGGATGAAGGCTTTTCAATCATCCATTCACACTCAGCTTTTCTCAGGGACACTTTGACTTGTGGCTCAGGGGAGACAGAGATCGACGACAAAACGGTGCAACTCATGGACGACTCGCTCTAAACTCTTAAACTGCAAATCATAAAAGATAGGAAGGAATACACTGTCATACAACTCACAGCATGCTGATGTTCAGAACTTATAGCTAAACTGCTAAGTGTAGTAAATAAAATTTTAATGATGTGAAAGAATGTGAAAATACTCTCACCCAAAAAAGCAGATAATACTGTCACATATATGGAGCCACATGTGCTCACTTAAATCTAACAAAAAGTAAAACAGGTCCACAATGTGCTTATTTGGATATATAATCCACTTACTTACAATACACAGACACTTTACAGCGCCAGTTCTGTTCTTTAGTAGTAAAGAGTATTAAACCTTTTATTCTGAAAACATATCACAGGAAAACAAGCCGTTGTTATCCCATGATAACAAAAATGATTATTCTGTGATCTCAAGACAGCAGAATGAAAAAAGACAGAAGCGACCATAGCCACTCTCGGCTTCTGTACTCTTGCTATTACATCTACTGAATTTTTCTGCTTTGTGGTGGTTCACAGCCAGCGTTAAAATTCATTATCACTGCCCACTGTAACAAAGGGAGAGTGGAGAGGAACAGAAATAATTTGAAAAGCGCTGTATTATTTATCATGTGTGTATTTTTGACACATTACTGATATATCATAATCAGTTACTGTCAATACTGACAGTTAGAGCCTACATAAAATCAAATCATTTGAAATGCGTTTTCATCCATAGACAATATGGCAACTCTCAGACAGGTTGTTCAGCTTTGAGTGGCAGAGTGGATTTATTTTATTTGGCAGACGTGGGGCGCTGCAAATTCAAACAAGAGAACCAATCAAAAGTGTCAGAACAGCATCAAACTTTACGAAACGGCCTCGACTAGAAATGGCAAAAGCAAGAAGGTGAATATTATTCAACATACAGCCTAAGCTTTTTACAGGAAATATTCAGATGTAACTCTCTTTGTAATTATTGACATTTTCAAAAGTTACTGTAATTTAACTACACATTCTTTTTCAGCAACTGTAACCAATAACAGTTCCATTTATTTTGTAATTAAATTACATAACTCCATTACATGTAACTAGTTACTCCTCAACACTGACTATTATATTAATTCCATTTCGACTTTAAAAATAAATATTATTTTCTTAAGACCAGGGTGTAAACAATAACAATAGTGTCAGTGAAGCTGACTGTATTGTGATGTGGAAAACAGTGGAACAAGACATTCAAAGCACACAATTGTAATAATAAACACTCTGTTACCACTCAGTATGAGCACATTTAAATTCATGCAGTTCCCTCAGTTTTTGGCACAAGTGTTAAATCCTTCCTGTGACTCTTATTTCCTATAGTCTTGGCCATCATTGCTCTCTTGGGATGACGTAAAATGCTTTGCTGGTTTAAAACTAATATTGTTATATGGGATTTGCAAGGAAATTAGGGTTTTGCTTGAAGCCTACGGGGCCCTTCGGTAAGCTGTTCCCAGTGAAAAGTGATCTGATGGAGGCTCCAATCATCTGCTGGCCTTTATAATGAACTCTCCTTTGTTTTGCACAAAGAGGAGATTGCAAGCTTTAAAAAGTTCTTATAAGAAAGTCTTCCTTCAGTAAAAATGCAATCAGAACATCAAAGTCTTTGCTGTGTTCACTGATAAAACGGATGTGAATCAGGATGTGCAGATTGTTGTGGTGTTATGTTGATACATATTGTCTTCAAAGTCACTCGTGGTTATATTGCTCATTTGCTTTTAAACTGCACATTTTGGAGTGGCTGCTACTTGCACTGAGTCCTGGTGTCTGTTTTCGCAGCAGCACAAGAAAAACACTGTGCTGCCATGATGTCTCACTCTACTCGCCACATCAATCCCCAGAGTGGACTGCTGATGCCTTTTTCTCTCCATATGACTCTTATTAGTTTGATACGAAACCCGGCTACATCTTCCTTCTCATGGTCGAGAGGCGATCCCAATGTGTGTGATTCTTCAACCTCACATCTGTAGTCTTTGCCGCCTTGGAACAGTCCCTAACAAGCAGCCACAAAAAGAATTATTTGTTTTGGATGTACAGTAGAGTGACTTTGCACAACCCCGATGTTTTAAATAAAGCCTGTGTGATAGTTACAGTGTGAAATCTGGATCAGATTTAGTCTATGATAGGAACAGTAAATGGAGGTTTTGGAGGTCTTTTTACATTCAGCCATTCCCATTTTCTTTCAGGTCAGAATTCCAGTTACATTACTGTGCACTATGAATGAATGCTGCTCATAGTACTTCCTGTAAACTGAATGACCTGCAGTTGTTTTGAAGTCTTTGTTGTATGGTGAGCTGCTCAATGAGCCACTGGGAGCGAGGTTTCTGGATAAGGTGTCCTTGCACTGTCAACACTTTAAGAAATCAAAGCCTCCTCGCCCCATCTTGTGTGAAAATGCCCTCATGTTTTCAATTTCCCAGCGAGTGGTGCACTTTTGACTCTTTTCATACTAAAAAAAACTCTAACGTAGGAGTCTCATGTGGTATGTTAGAGCCTGCAGAGCTGTTGACATGTGCAGCAGCCTTAGCTTTCACAGCTAACGTCAGTCCACCATCACTGGTGATCAGCAGCAGGAGTGAAAGACCATTATGGTGAAATTCTCTGAGGTATTATATCTGCTGGACATTAGAGGTTGATGTTTTGCCACTGAAAATATGAAGTATAGTGTATAAATTATATTTGTCCAGAAACTAGGCATATTGGTTGTTCATTTTAACTTTTATGATACCTTGTAGGTCAGCGTTTGTATCCTATTTAATCTTCTTCCTTCTGTTTCAGATTTCTCCAACTAGTATTAATTAATATGCTGATGATATGTAATTGCTATACAGAATTTCTTGGATTTCTTTACATTTTTACTGAACAGCATTTTAAATCAAGTTTTAAGTCAGATATGTCAGCTATGAACCTTGACTAGCAAGCTAATGTTGGCTTTATCAGTTTGCCCTGTTAGCTGTAGCATTAGCTTATTTAAAGTCTTCCACATTTACATTGTTATTAAACAGCATTTAGATCAGTTTACAAATCAGACGTTGAAAATGTTACTTCTTCTCTGAGATCAAATGACGTTCAGCTTGTGATTAATGGCACATTATCGCCACATACTAGACAAAAGTGTGGAGCAATAACGCAGTAATGATTGCCGTCATTTGTTGTGTTGTTAAGTTGTTGGTATACCAACTGTGGCAAGTTTACGTCCCAAAACTCCCCAGTGGATGCTTCCTCTCACAAAGTTTCTAGAACTGGTACGAAAATGCCTTTGTGTTGAAACCATCCATTAATGTATTAGCAATGTTAGCTTTGTCAGGGTTAGGGTTAAGCTAGCTACCAAGCTAATATTTATAAATACTGATATTTTACCCAGATAAATCAACCATGTCTCATGCCTCTTTTGTCAGCTTTGTCAGTTTGCTCAGTTAGCTGCAGCACTGTTACATCAAAGAAATATTTTTCTTCTTGTGACGCATTTATTACAATAAAGTGAAGTGATTGTCTACAGATCCACAAAGATGCTGTGGAATTAAAACTTTCTTTTGAAATAGTCCTACTAACATTTGATGAGGAGAAAAATATTTCTCCCTTTAAATTCTAGTGGGTTTACTGTAAATATAACCTGTATCTGTCCAGGTCCTGGACATCAGGTAAACAAACACTAAGGTACAAATGGGCCCAGAAATAGGAAAAAAAATGTTTTATTTTAAACACTAATTCCTCAGGGTTTGATCAAACATAGAATCGCAGCATTTCAACTGTCCATGTTCTTTGCATACACACAAACACACAAAAAATAAAACGTCTACATCTTGTGGTTTTGCCTCATGCAAAGACTTATTAGCTGCAAGTTGCTCCCTCCTTAGCAGATTTTACAGTAATGTGTTAAACGCTGAGTTGAACTTTCTTTACCATGAACAGTGTGATCTCCCCACGTCTATTTCACACTTTAAAATCTAATTCATTCAGTCCCTCAGCTTCACAACGACCACATGGCACATTGTTGTGTGTGATGTTTTAAAGCTGAAGTTGACCATTTGAAGTTGCCTGTATATCTGTACCAGATGTGGCCGAGCCCGGCGATGCAGACGCCATTGCTGTCGACTTCACTTACATGCAATCTTCATGTGAGACATTTTAGAGGGAGAATGATGGATGGGTTTTTCCGGTGATGCCTAATGTGACACAAGTTTTTAAAAAATCTACTGACTACAACTCAGAAGTGTCACACACAATCACAACATAATATTTCACTACACTTGATTTTTGGGAGATTTTATGGAGAACATGGCCTTTTCTCGTGTTTCTAGGCTGATGTTGTGACCTCTCGGCTTGCTTCACGTCTGGTAAAAACTTGGTCTACTTTTGTCAAAGAGAGCAGAGAGGGGTGTGTGACTCATAAGAGGAAAAAAAGCAGTGCGAGGAGGAAGGTGATGCTGAAAGGTGACTGTGTGTGTGTGGTCTCCTCGTATCAGATGCCCTATGGGGAGACATGCACACACCATGTTGATATTCAAAAGCCTTGGATGTTTGTTTAAAGTGAGTAATTGATACTTGCCACTGGAAGAATTTCCCCCAATTTGGCACAGAGTGTGAGAACAAGGGGAGTCCAGTTTGCCATGTCTGCCTGCTGTCGGCATGTGTTATGCTACGGGAAATGCGCTGGCCCTGGTCCTCCTGCTTCTTTGGAGTTCACTGCAATGGCAGCACCAGACCACACATGCTGCCACTTTTATGGTTTTCAGTCGAGGATTTGTACCGTCGCTGCCAAATTGCCTATTATTGAAACTTTCAATAAACAAGCAAAGAAATGTAATGCCTTTGTTTGGTTTGGAACTGCAGTTGAACACTTTAAGTCCAGTTTTTTCGGACACCAAAGAATGATCTATTTGAGGAGAGCGCAGACATCTCAAATTGAAAATATGAGCCCCTTACTGGAAGGCCCTGGAAGATTGGTAGCCTTCCCATGATTTGCTCCTTAACGGAATTACTTTCCAAATTCATCTTTAGAACGACTTGCTGCTGCTGCTGCTCCTCCACAGACAAACTGTCTTCCCAGCCTGTTGAGAATTTGTTGATCTGTGCTCCATTTAAAGAGATGCTAAAGCAATGGCGGCGTCTTTGATCTCAGCCTCGTTGACACCTTAAAACACGACATGAAAAAGGGCACTGAAGGGGGCTTAGCCACAGCAGGATTCCACCTCCGCTGTTATCTTTGCCAGCATGGCGCTGCCTCAGAAATGAAGGATCTTTGCACTTTGTTTTCATTGCCGCTACTTACACCGCCAGCATCTCCTCTCATGCGAAAAATGGCGCTTGAATATCATTTCGATCATTTCATTCTTCTCCTTTCAGCTGCCCTCATTCTTGTGTCAGTACAAAGTGTGGGCCCTAATCCTTTAATGAATGTCTTCTTCTGGGGCTTCACATGGCAGCGCATTCCAACCTCGGAACAGTGAACAGCTGGATGACTGAAACGCAGGGTGTTTTATTTTATCCCGCATTGTCAGATGTTCATGTTTGCAAAGCACAAATTATCTCCGTACGCATCAGTGAGGACAGCTCAACTGGCATGAACAGAGACAAAAGCTGGGGCTTCACACACAAGCAAAGTGAAATCAGTTACTGGACGGTGACTGGCTCATTTCTGATCATAAAAGCTACACTGTGACTTACAAGATGTCTGACATTTTCATTTGAGAGCGGATGGGCCTTCTTTCAGTGATTTACTTTGATTAATGGAGGCAGAGATTG
>JAQFJB010000010.1:8879830-8893600 GCA_029874875.1 Naso minor | reverse complement strand
TAATTTTTTCCGTATGAACCCAAGAACATGATCTTCCAAACCTCAACCTAGTTTTTTAGTGTCTAAGTAGAGGTTTTATAATGATTTGGTTGCTATAAGTAAATATTGTAGGAAACTAAATAAATGTAGTGTCAAGGAAAATCTTAATGATGGGTTTAATGTGAACAGCTTTGCAGATATGTGAAACGTTGCTTCATCATTTTGACAGACATGACACGAGTGCAACACTAGAAATTCAAAATGTATTTGCTGTTGTAACTTAGTTACAACAAGCAAATACTCATATTTAAAGTCACAATATGTAACATTTTCACATTATAATTTCAAAATTCGCTTATAACTTAGCTCTAAAGTTGTGTTTCCAAACATGTTCAAACTAAGAAAAATCTGTGATTTTATTCAAGCTTAACAGTGCATTTCATTTTGTTGTTGTATGTGAACAGTTTTGCCTGAGTCAGCTAGATTGACATCTGCAATGGTGGCTGCTTAACAATGAAATTTTCCGTGATCCCATGTTTCATGACATTATTAAACTACATCTTTTGTTTTCCTTGTTTTGAAGACCTCTGATGGCAGAAATTACATGTTGTGCGTTTAAGAAGCTGTAGCAAAATTTTGCATAAAAAATTAATTTAAAATAAGGAAATTACACAGCATAACTTCTCTGTTGATGAAATGAAATTTTTTTAGCCCTGTTGAGGAAATGGACACATCTAACATTGAGCAGCAACAGTACATCGATTGGTCAACAGAAAAAGTGAAATAAGACTCTGCATTATTTTGTTTTTTTAATTTAAAAAGTGTGTTTCCCCCATCTTTCCTGCATTATATCTCTTTAAGAGCCAAGTATTTCACAAGCAAATATGCAACATAAGAATAGCTGGATGGGGAGGTATTTATAGAGAGAATGAGGAAGAGCAAGGTTGTCACCATTGGTCCAAAAAGTGCAGAGACAGATCACATTTCTCCGTCAGGCTCTGTTATGGTGTGCATCAGTGTGTGTGTGTGTGTGTGTGTTAGAGGCAGAAAGTGTTTCCTCCCCTGAGGCCTCACACTTGAACTCAGTGTGAGAATGAACCTCTTGTCAATCGTCTACTCATGGCTGTTTAGGGAAATGAGGGATTCATCAGTCAGCCGCTCGGCTCAGAGAGGCGACGAGGCTGCGACAGTTTACAGTATCTGACCGAACACCTGCACAATGCTTTTAGCGAGAGAGAGAGAGAGAGAGAGAGAGAGCTTGTATGCAAATATATGTGTTCTGTTGGGCTGTGTGCTATTTGAATGTTTGTATATGCACATTTGGTTAGTTTGGTTAGTTTTAATGTGTGTGTGTCAGGAGAGGGTGATAAAGAGTGTATTCATGTATTCATGGTCATGAGGTGTGTGTGTGTGTGTGTGTGTGTGTGGAGGGGTCAGAGGGTCACACATAAAAGACCAGTTTGCTCATGAATCAGGAATTTAATTACACAGAGGCACTGTGACAGAGAGATTGTGTCCCTCAACTCAACACAACATGTAATTAGTGTTTATTGACAGATAACGATTGGTTCTGTTTCACTTTTCAGAAACAAGCTGCTGATTTCACAGCAAAAATCTTACAATTAAACATTCCAGTCAGTTATGATCCAGGTTTAATGCATTTTGGTTCATGCATGCACACATTTTGTGTGTAAGCCTAAATTTCACTCCAAAAACAAACTCAGTTCTCTTTTTTATCCATCTGTTCTCCGTTACATAAAGACCATATTCCAGATTTTAGAGGCAGGGAGACGAGGATGAACGAAAGCAAATAAGAGCAAATTCATAACGGCAGCATGAGCTGCTGTGCAAAGTGCACAGACTTCCCAGACTCACCGTGATCTGCTCTAAGAGACCCTCTCTGTCACAGAGCTGAAAATCTGTTTTGCTTAAATACAGACTTAATGATTGGATTACTGTTTCTTCGTTTGGCGATAGCGTGATGGCGGGATTACAGACTGTGCGCTCAATAGATTTCCTGTCAGATGCCATGAAGCCAGGTGTCCCCTCACTGTGCAAGCTGGCTGGCTGAGGGGAGGGAGGAAGACGAGCTTTATGTTTCCAAAGTGGCCAAACTCAGAAAAGAGGCAACACAAACATGAGTGAAGCTGCAAAATGAAACACAGCGGGTTTTTTAAGTGAAAAGAGTTGAATAAAATTTCTAAGTGTTTCTTCAGTTAGAAATGTGTTAAATTAACCAAACATGCATCAGCTGAGATACTTTTACATTGTTTTTTTTTATTTAATGAACTTCTGAAGCATTCAACACTAATGTGAAATCATTCATGTGGTGTGAGCGTCAGTCTCATTCTGTTTCTGTCTTCTCTCCCAGCCCCATTTAAAAAAAAACATATCTCCTCTATTGATTATGTCTGGATGTCTTAATCAGATCAGTGGGAATATCCTGGTTTTCCTCCGCAGGAAAGTACATTAAATGCCAAAATATTGATCAAAAACTTAATTGAAAATGCGCCGCTCCTTTATTAAAGCCAATCGGCCTTTGCCTCCATGACTTTGATACAGACTGACATGAAAAGAAAACGTTCAAATGTATAATTCCTTTTTATTTAAAAAGTCTGTTGGGAAGCAGAGTCTGTCCTGAGGCTTCTGGCGACACGGCAACGCTGTGATCAATAAGAGCGTGTGATGGGTTTTGCATCGATCAGGAAAATGTGGGTTGATGAAGTGGGCTGGGGGGGTAGCTGTGCTGGCTTTGGGTTTCCTCTGATGGCTGCCACATTACACAGACGTGGTAAAGATCCACTCAAACTTGTCTGTCATCATCATTATCATTCCTGCCGAGGTCATTATCATGTTTCTTACATCCTGCCTCTTCTGGGATTGGTCGATCTGCTGGCCCCGCAGTGTGGGAAGCTGCTGCCATTCCTTTAAAGGAGGCCAGGCTGTGGAGAGCAGATCCACGGTGCAGAAGATAAAAGGGTAAATAAAGGGAGCAGTTTAGCTCCATAATCTGGCACTGAGCCTTTTAAAGCACAGTAAACAGACCTGTTTAAATCGTCCTGCTGCTGCTTCTGCTGCTTGTCAATTACTGCTGTCCACTTCAGTTTACTTCTGCAACTGTAAACACCGACAGTGAAACTGCTCATCTGTCTCTCTCCCTCTCTGCCTGTCTGTCTCTCGGGGGCGGGGGCTGCCCATGCCTCTGTGTTTTGCAGCACTCCCTTGTGAATGACTGGACACCAACTGGTCGTCCATTAGCCCATCCCATCTCAGTAATCTTTCACCCCCATTGGCTGCTCTCAGGACAGCCCTCCTTAAACGGACCAATAGCAGCTGCTCCATATGCACCAAACCACGCCCCCCTCCTCTTAAAGAGCCCCCATGTGTTCAATGGAGACTCAATCCCCTCACTGACTTCCTCAGGCTGAGTGCGCTCTCACCACCGCTGCTCTCCATCCATCTGTGTCTTTCTGTCTCCATCACTGCCCTGATCTTCATTCTCTCGCCTTTTCCCGCTCTTCCTTCCTGCTTCCTCTCTTCATCTCCACCTCAGGCTCTTCCTCCTCTCTCCTCTCTCTGAAGCACCGGCACTCTTCCTCTCTCCACACATCCTCCTGAGCCTGAGTGTGCAGCACCTGTGCAGACTGGAGTTTGTCGGGCGAGGCTGAAGCTTTTTTTTATTTGAAGTGTGTATGTGTGAGTGTGTGTGTGTGTGTGTGTGCGTGTGTGCGTGTGTGCGTGTGTGTGTGTGTGTGTTGAGCAGAGGAGGGAGGGGAGACAACACCCAGGAACACCTGACCAACATTTCATCCAGATATGTGGAGACTTAGGAAGTGATCTCCTCCTCCAGCTTTGCCCCAGCTGTGTGTTTTCTGTTTTTTATTGCAACACCTGGAATGCCTAACGAGGACTGATGGATGTTTCCGAACTGTGCATCCCCGACCCCCTCTGCTACCACAACCAGTAAGTGCATCTTTTCCCTTCACCTTTTACTGTTGGTCTTGTTGTAGGTGTCAGAATATCTTTTACTTCTTTAAATCTATTTATTAAGGAGGAAGGGAACTGTGGTAAATCATTTGTGAAGAAGAGATCATGCATAAAGTAAAGCAGAGTTCCTCAGCTCCTCCTCCTCATGCACGGGGCAGCAGAGCTCAGTCATGTCAGTGCAGCCCGCAGGAAGTCCAGGTCGGACGGTTGCCCTGCAGCTGTCAGGCTCTGCATCAGGGTCCAGAGTTTAAGCTCAGCCACAGGGAAGAGCCAGAGTCAGATTAATGCCGACGATATCCTGATGACTCTCCTCTGGCAGCAGCCGCTGTCCGGCGGTGTCCCACAGAAAGAAAACTGTGAGCGCACTGTCGGCCAGTCTGTGTGAGCGTGTGTGTTCTTGAGAGACAGATAGCATATTTGATTGCCTGCTTGTGTTTGGTAAAAGCTTTGATCACTTTTATCTGGTTTGTAATTTTGCACTCCGCTTAATTTTCGGTGCTTATGAGTAAATGCTGAAATTATACTGACAGGAGGAGATTTAACCTTTTCAAAGTGGCCGTAAATATACAGAAAATGCAGTTCGTTCAGTGGTTTCAGATGTAAATGCAGCTTTCGTTTTACTGAACTTCAGGAACCCGAGAGATCAAAGAAAGTCTCAAGTCTGAAATGAAGCCCGAGTCGTTTGTGTGTCATCGCTGCACTCCTTGCGTGCCTGGAAAGACGCTCATCTTTAGATCACGTATGGCTGGACGGCAGAACCTTTGCTGGGATCCTCTTAATGTTAAGCTGGAGGGGCGATGGGACGGCTGAACCTGCTTAGCATTTCTTAGAAGACTGTGATGAGGAGTATTTAAAAGTGAACAACATGACCTGACAACTGTGACTAAAGAAGTTAATTGTCATTTAGTCTGTGGCAGAGATCGAGACAGGAAAAAAAAAAAGAAAGTTCAGCAACACAAAGTATAAAACATTTATGCACTTACACTATTCAGGAAGCTCATGCTACATTAAACACATATGATGTCGATTTTTACATTTATGTTTATGCTGAATTTTTACTTTCACTCAAGTAATAAATGTAAAGTGTAAAACTGACAACAGTCACATTCAAAGTGTTTGAACAGTGCAGAGAAACCTGCAGGACACATAAGAATAAGAGTTAATTCATTTCTTTTTTATACACAAATGAATCAGGCTCATTTCTCTGTTTGGACAGAAACAGTTTCAGGAGTTTCATGTTTAAACAAAAGTGTTCAGAGGATCCGTCTCTCATGTAAAGGAACAGATGTGTGTTTTCAGGGATAAGGCTGTGACTTTCAATAACGCATTTCCTGTGCAGACTGCAGCGAAAACTCCTGAGCTCTTCTCTTCTGCACAGTCATCAGTTTTTTGAACCTGTAAATCTGTCCTGAGACACATCAATTCAGTTAAACTGTGGCACAAAGTTCTGAGTTTTGGAAAACATTTCACACTGATTTTTATTTATTGAAGAGACAGACAACAAAAGGATTGTGTGTGTACATTGTGTGTGAGTGTATTGTATGAATTATTGTGTGCTACAAAAATGCATGTGTGTGTTTTGGCATGCATGTGCACATACATGTGTTCATGTTATTCTCAGATTTCCTCGTCTGTTATTTGCAGCACCACTAGGTCTCATTTGACAGCACAGCACTTTTTAAACCACACAGGAATCAAACAAAGACAAACTCACTGCTGGACATATTTGAACTGAACTCTTCCTGAGATCAATGCTGCATTATGTTTAACTTCAGTGTGTTGATTATGTTTTACTTACAAGGAGCTAATGATGAGCCAATCATGTTAAAGCTTTTGAATAAAACAGTGTGTCATGTGTCAAGGTAAAAACCAAACACTGTCAGACAGTTGACCAGTTACAGACGCTCATAAACTTGCATTGCTTACATATCATAAATCTGCACTTTATTAGATTTACCTTTAAGGAATGCTCTCAAAGAGCCCGTCAGAACTTTGGCTCCATGATCAACCTATTGATCACAGGTGAGAGGTCGACTGTAGTGTCCAACTCTCACAAGAGGTAAATATGTTTCCCACCAACAAATGTCGTTTAGCTCCGCAGGCATCTTACATCAGCGCTAGAAACAATTAATAAATAAAAAAGAGCATAAATACTTTTTCGATTTTTGAACAGATGCTGACTAGTACATACATGTAAAAACCCTTTTTCAGAAGTAATGATTTAATCTTGATTAAATATCCTCATGAGGATCATTACACTTGACCAAAATCAAAATAACCTGCAGCTGTTAATGCAGATTCAGGAACAAAAAGTGGACCAGAGTTCATTCAGCTCTTCCAATCGGCCTCCTCTAAAATTCTGTAGTGGAAACAACTTCTTTTTTTTTTTCTCTCTCTGCTTAGACAAATTCTATTTTGTATCTTTTTTTACAAAACATTTACAAACCCATTCTATTTATTTTATTTTATTTTATTTTAATGTTCAGAAATTAATTGTTGATTTTAAAATGCTGCACCTTGTTCTGTCCCTGGTTTCAGGATGATTTGGCTGTGGCAGTTTGGACAAGTGTCTCATTTACACTCAAAGTTTAAAAGTTGCTGATGTCCAATAAATCACATCCATTTTTCTCTCGGTCCACCTGCTCTCCACATAGGTGCCCTTTCAACGAACAAACCAGCAGGCATGCACAAACACAACTGTCAAATGTATGCACACACACAGACACAATCATGGACACAGACACACACACACACACGTGTGTGCACATACGGATGGTCCAAAGAATCACACACTGGCCTGGCATTTAATTTTAGCAGTGGCATATCATGGAAACACCTGACTGTGTCTGTTAGTAAAGGCTTTGCATCTTCTGCTGCGTGAAAAAACGCTTCTGTTAGCCGCATTTATGTCTAAAGAAAAAGATGGAAACTCCGTTCAAAGTGTCATCGTGACTGTAAATTAAATGTCATAAAGAAGAAATTTTTTAAAAACTCAGTTCATCACTGTTGAATAACAAACATTTGGTTTAAAACAAATGTCTTAATAAATACAGTAAAACAAATCACTGGCAATTTTTTTTTAAATTCAGTATCAGAAAAATTTCACATTTTGAATTTCAGCAGAATTTTTGGTAACACTTTCTAGAAAGCCTGTCTCTATAATGCATTATAACTCATAAGGAACACACTTAAAATGCATTATATGTGGTCATGGTTAACCCTGCTTATAATTATGATTATACAGCACTAGAGGCACATCATAATGCATTATAAGTATGTTCATAATACATTATAGATGGATGCTTTAAGTAAAGTGTTACCAAATTTTTAAACTCTGTTCAAAAGCAAATTCACCGACATTGCTGCTGTGTGAAGTCAACTTTTTTTGCGGGAAATTGCCATAAACTAAAATAAAGCTAAAAGCAAAATGAGAGCACGTTTGGATGTCCTGATGGTGTTACTTTCAAAGTGTTTCCACCGCATAAAATATCTCACCACAGAGATGTATGGGATGTTACTGCGACATTTAAAAGTTCTTTAAAAGCATTTTTGTATGCATGTAAAAAACAAAACAAACAAAAAAAAACTGTGAACAGAATTTTAACATTTAAATTTTGGAAATGAAATCTGCTCAATCACTGTAGTGAATGAACAGCTGGATGCTTCCAGCTGCATGGAAACAGCTATCTCTGCACCTGAAGTAACACGCTTACACTTGGTATTTTTTGTTTGTTTGTTTGTTTGTGGGGTTTTTTGTGAGAAAATGGATTGAAATGAAAATATTAAGTGTGGTGCGTGCATCCCATGTTTTTGGTTCAATAGCTGGCTGATGGGAAGCCAAGCGAACCTACGGAGTCCACTGACGGATGGAGGGAGCAGGTGGTGGGACAGTGCTGTATTGTGTTCACATTGTGGGAACAAAAACGCTGCTTCCTTCCAACTTTACTTTTGCCGCCAGCTTTGAGTTTTCATGAGAAAGTTCAGCAGAAGAACGAGAGATGCGACGAAACACTGCTGAGCTCAGACTGACGTGTTTGTTAACGGCCGAGGCTGCTGCTGCATGAGAGGCCGAGTGGTGCTGTGTGACGGCATGACGGGAGAAATAACTTCATTACATGTCATGACCCCTTCTTCATATAGATATATCCTTTAGGCAGCCTGTCAAGGACTCTGAAGTCATCAGGATGTAGATGGAGGCACTTTTTTTTTTTTGCAGCCACTGTTCAATCAAAACATGAGTGTGGCGTTCGTGTGCTAGAGCTGAATGCAAGCAGCAAAGAGGACTTCTGTAGAATGAGTTAGATTTATTGATCAAATGAAATTAACACACATACACACACACACACACACACACAGGGAAGCGTGTGTGTAATCGTGGAGTGTGGGTCAGCCAGCATGTTTAATTTAATGGGCCTCATCGTAGCTTCACCAGGTCTCACATCGTGAACTTAATTCCTCTTCACCACGTTAATTTGCATTGTGTCAATTGAGCGGAGCGCTTACTGTATCAGCTGGAGTCTCACTTGAAATTCAGCCCATGCACTAATACCATTAGGCAAATGCAAAGTTGTGTCATTTACACATTTGGAAGGAAAAAAAAGAAGGAAAGAGAGAGAGAGAGAGAGAGAGAGAGAGAAGCCAATTTGCGCTGGACAAGACTGGCTTGTGATTATCAGTAGATGTTATTACTGTGGAGAAGCAGACATTTGAAGGTTATGTTTCTGGGCAGTAATTGAAATGCAAAATAACATTAGGATCGATGGCCATCTCTGTTTATTTATGAAATCAATATCGTAACTGTCCCTCATGAGTCCCCCTCTGATTTCCAATGACGGCTTAAGTCTCTGCTCATTTATTCTCCCCCCTCCATAACCTCCTTCTTCTTCTGTCTCTTCTTAAAAGGCAGTTAGGGGTGTGTTTGACTTTGCAGGCAGAGCAATTTCCTGGAGGTGGTGGACGTGTATGTAGATGGGGGTTGATACTCCAGGTAAGGAGACATCATCCATGTGGGAAATCTGTTCAATCTCTCCTCGTGGCAGTGACATTGAAGAGGCCATATGCTGGAAGTTCTGTGTGTGTGTGTGTGTGTGTGTGTGTGTGTGTGTGTGTGTGTGTGTGTGTGTGTGTGTGTGAGAGAGAGAGAGAGACAGAGAAGCAGAAACGATACATTTATACTGACAGTATAAACGCAGCGCTGGGACTTCCTGTCTTGTTCAGCAGTGGTGACTTTAAGGATGTAAGAAATTAAAATTGTATTTCTGTAAAAGTTTTTAAAATAAAACAATGTTGGGATTCATTTTCCACATTTGGGACACAAAAGCTGCCATGAATATATGTAATATATAAAAATAATAAGTCAACTTACTGATTCTCTTGAGCTTTCAGCCGTATCTCCTGACCTTCTTCAGCTTAAGAACTTGATCAGGTAGCTCAATAAGTGAAGCATAAAATAATTACTGTGTAAAAGTGACGCAATTAAAGTTCATCACTTATTCAACTTATTGCTCAATGGAAAACTAAACCGCAACCAGTTTTTGTCTGCAAATTTTTCAAAGCAATAGCAGCAAAAATTCAGTTTTCAGCATTTCAATTTTCAATATTTGGTTGTTTTATTTTTTCCTGTGGCATTACATTTAATTTTAATTGTTCATACGATAAGACATATGAAGAAAATAACGTATAATTTCGGATGAATATTTTTCACTTTTTTTTACAGCGACTGGGTGAAGCCGTGAACGAGCACAAAGGGGCAGATTAACGACAAAATGAAAATAATCTTCAGTTTTGGTGCTTAACTTTTTTTCAGGGAGGTAAAATTTTCAACATGGAGGGAAAACATACAGTAGCCTGATTAAATACATAAACGTAGTAAAGAAGAATACAGCAAACTCTAAATTAAACAAGGAAAACATTTTTAAATAGAGCAACAGCGACAGCACAGAACAGCTGAGCGAATAGGAAAGCCTCAGAAGTTTGTGTTTAAATGTGGATTTATTGAGGTAAATTTTTTACAGTTTGAGGCAAAACAAAACATCCAGTAGATGTTAAAAAAAGGAGAAATAAGAGGACTGAAGCTTGTATGGACACAACAGTTCAGAAATGTAGGCTTTGATGTGTAGAAAGTGAAATTTAATCTGTAATTTAATCTGTTTGTGGCTGAGAGGCTGTGATTGAGGTGTGTTTGCACTGAAGCAGCAGCTGGTTGGAACAGATGTTAAACACACACACAGCCTGTAGGTTTTAATAAACACCACTGTTTCGACTGTAAAATCAACAAATTACCCCAAAATGTGCATAAAATAAATTTTGACTAACGTCTTTTCTCCACAGCAGCGGTTGAATCGTGCATTTAAATTTCAGAACACACATTTTTGATGACCTTCATTTGTGCCAAACACTGTCGCTCGCATGTTGTTGTTACTACTTAACACGCTACCCCATTTTCCCGCTCGCATGACCATTCATTTCCCAGACACCTCGGTTGTGGACTAACAGTGTAATCTATGTGTCAGGCAGGAAGGGGCACTCCGTTTAAAGCTGATAGAGTTTGCCCCAAACAAGGACGGCCTATCATAGAGAGATTAATGAACTAATTTCATGCATGGCTCCTTGCCTCTGTCCTTCTGCCTCCACGTTCGACTGTGTGTTCAGCACCGTGATTTACGCCGTGTTGCTCGCCACAGGATCAACCCCGAGCTTAACAATAATTTTTCCCCTCTGTAAGAAAAGCACAGAAAAATATGAAGAACTGGATTTTTAAACCTCCTCTCATTAAGAATAACATGAGGTCATTGTGGAGAACTGCTTTGAAAATGCATTTAGGATTTTTTTTTAATTTTCTTTTTTGTGTCGACTGCTGGTCAAATTTATTGTGAAGAATTCAGAGGCTGGAAAACATATTTCATGGCGTAGAGAAGAGGTGGATGGATGCAGGATTTATGTTGAAGCAGGGGATCTGCAACACTGCCAGCATTAGGAGGCATGCCAACACACACACACACACACACACACACACACACATTTGAGATTTTCAGCTGCACTGGTGGGACAAAAAACAGCGTTCACTGATCTGAGCAGGGTGCACAGCAGGTCGGGTCGGTCATTTTAAACACTGCAGACAGTCGTGTGTGGACAAGCTGGACAGAGTGAAACATGTGTGTGTGTGTGTGTGTGTGTGTGTGTGTCTGTGTTCACTGTGGGACGGTTTGGGCCTCTAAGAACAGCAGGTGACCTTCACGTCTGTCTGATGAGTCTTGCTTGTCTGCTCGGTTTGCACCATTTTTCTGCGCGGCGGAGCAAACACTGCCCATTAGATATTATGTGCAATGCATCTGTGCATTTGTGTGTGTGCATGTGCATGTGCGTGTGCGTGTGTGTTGCCAGGGGAAGGGAAGTGGGCAGGTTGAGGACAGTTAGGCTGCACTCAGAAAACTCTACGTCTCCTTATAATAAGAGGTGGAAACCAAATTATGAAACTATGAAGCTATTTCTGTCTGCGCGGATCGGTGGCTCGTGCCATTATTTCATTTCGACAGATTTGAAAGGACCCATTAGAAATTTCCATTAAACTTAACAAAAAAACATCTCCCCAGCGTTACTGTGTGCTAAGTGTGGAATGAACTACTTTTTACATATGCCACAATGTACTATTCCGCAGGGAATCCCCCTATCTGGCTGTGATGATGTATTAACTGTTACCACGACGCTCTCTCCAATTCCCTCAGATGGTAGAAAATATACCTACCAATTGACTATAGGTGCACGCTGATTGCTAATAAGGTTTTAACATGAGTGCTGTGGATCTTTTATCAACCACACAAGCCTCACAATGAAGACTCACACAATGTTGTATCGCTCCATCTGGCACTATGTTAACAGTCCTGAGTGATTAAAAATGCATAAGGAATGTCTGGGACCTGTAAGAGGAGGGTTTATTTTTTCATGCCTCATCTGGAACAGGAAGGAAGCAGAGGATCGATAGATCTGATCTGGGCCCAGGGGTGGAGGCTATCTCCTCCTCCTCCTCCTCCTCCTCCTTCCTCCACCCGCAGCCCGTTAGCAGTTAAAAGGGAGGTTTCATGTTGTCAGGGCCTGATGACTTCATGGCTTTATATAAACACTCATGCAAAGAGGCATCAGAGGGAAAATACTTTCCTAACCACAACACCAAATTTAAAACCGGGGCCAGGCCACCGCCCACCCCCATCCCCACCCCCATCCCCACCCCCCAGGCAGCAGAAAGGCAAGAAGTTCAGATGAATCTGGTCATTAACTTCCCATTGCTTCCTCACATTCGTATCGTGGCTTTTCACCGTTCTCGCCCAAAATGTTAAACTCAGAAGCATGCAGGGCTGAAGCTGTGTAAGACAGACAGAGCCAGCAGCTCTCTCACACACACACACACACACACACACACACACACATAGACCTCATTTCATGCTTTGTTTGTGAGGATATTACTATGGCAAGTGCAACAACATGCAGCCTGTGCTGCCCTGAAGAGGAATGATTTGTCCTAGCTGTTACTTACTGTCCCACAAACAGTTGTCAGTCAGAACCGCTCACTTAAAACTTTACATGGAAAATGTAATGTTTCCTCTTTTAGCTGCACAAATAAAATCAGCCAAGAAAAAGATTTCTTGTTTGTAGCAGCGCAAAAATTCCACAAGGAACCTTTTATTTTTTTAACTCATAGCTGCTTTTTGTTGATAGAACACGTCAGTTCCAGTTAGTTTCATTTACTTTTCATTTAGCCCAAAATCACACGAGTGACACCTTCAATCTTTAGATCCTTGATTTTGATCCAAGAAAAACTGCCAAACAGGCCTTTTTATAATGAGAGAAAACCTCAGGAGGAGCAACAGAGGAGATCCCTCTCGAAGACATGAAACTGATGCAACATTTTCTCCTAACTCTGCCTTTTCCTAAATTTTTCTGATGAAATTTGGGAACAGGGAACTTAATCCCAGGTCAGCACCTCTTTGTCAGCTGCTACAACCTCTTGCTGAATTCCGGCGCAACCCAGCACCGTCCGGGACTATTGATTGGGTCATGTATTACCCATGATCCTCCATATGCTGAGTGTAACACCTCTCTGCGTCCATTAACAGCCTTCTGAAGTTTCATTCATTCATTTACTTCTGGCAGCCGACCAATTGTGGGCATTGTTTGCAAGATGTATGGGGCATCTGTTGACATGGTCGTTAGTTAACATTTTGCCTGCGAGAAATAAGCTCCCATAGTATATCAGCTGGCATTCCAGCACATAAATGGTTGTGTCCGTAACATAATCTATCAAACTGGGATGAAGCGGCGCACTGCATCACAGCTGATGAGTCTCTTGCAGGGTGATCAGGCCATGATGGAGGAAAGCAACGCTCAGTGCAGCTTGTCAGAGGTTCCAGTGGTGAAATTCACTCAATTTGTTGTTGTTGTTGTTGTTGTTTTTATTTTAACTGAAAGATTACACAATCCATAATCAAAGTTTGGTCCTCTTTTCAAAAAATGTATTATTTAACTGATTACTTGTTTGTTTGTTTTTTAAGTAATGTTATTACTTTACTTATTACTCCCTACCAAAGTAATACATTACTTTACTCATTATATTACTTTTCCATTGCACCCCAAAAATCATGTCATTTCTCCTCAAAATTGAATTTTTTACAGTTTTTGAATCCATGTAAGTTACAGGCAGGTGAAAAGCGAGAGTGAAAAGTTTGAATGATGGAAGAACTACTACTACTAGCAGATTTAAAGCCTGTGTTTGAATACTGTGTAGACAGACACTCTTGGTTTCAGTTTTAT
>JAQFJB010000010.1:8801678-8815044 GCA_029874875.1 Naso minor | reverse complement strand
CAGGTAAGTGAGATGATAAACTGTGAGTTCCTCTATTTGTCCCTGTATTTGATATCCAGTAGTTAATTTCTCTTTATGTGAGAGAAATTCGGCAAAACTTATTTTACCATGTGCAGTTAAAAATATAAGACAAAGACTAATTAATCACGTCTCTGAGTTGTTGTTTTTACACATTTTGTGTTTTAATGCAATAGTGAATTAATATCTAATAGATGATGATTATCATAAAAAACAAAAGCTGAAAACTTGTTTGGAACTGATTTTGTAACTATTTCAATTAATAATAATAGACAATATTGCTGGAATACATTTCCTCCAACACTTGGTTTCATGCTTTCTGGGTTTAAAAAGAAATTTAGATAAATTTTAATTTGGTGAAATATTCTTTTTCAGTCTGCTGTATTCAACTGATGTAAAAACACATTGAAACTTTGAATTGTAGAACTACAATTTTTACAAGATTAGGCTATTAGTTTTCTTCGCTTGCACAGACACAAACTGTCAAATTCTTGAAATTGTTTTCCTCCCTTTTTACGCTGCCAAATGATAATGTTATTGTAATCATATCTTGTAGTAGGAAGATTTTTTTTTTTTTAGTTTTTAACGAATGTGTAACATTTCTTAAGCCTGTGTTGACAATTTTTTGTATTTTATGTAATTTTAGAGAGCCCAATTAGTATGTTAGACTTCAAAGAAAAATAAAATTAACATTGGTTATCTTTTTTTTTTTTAAAGAAAGCTGCGTTTGTTTAATGACAGTGTTTCCCGTTTGTGACACGAGCGCTGTGATTGGTTGATACCAAGCCATTACGGAAGTAGAAGAAATAGTCTCTCCCGGAAGCGATCAGGGATAACACTGATGCATTTCCGTCCAATTATGCTAGCGGTGTAGCATCATTGTTATTATTTGTATGTTCCGTAAAACGTTTTGAAAAGCTAAACGTTGACGTGTCTTTCTCCGGCGGATGACATATGTCTACTGTATTTGTGGAATTCATATTTTCCGATGGATATTAAAATATAGCTAGAGAGGACTGCGTTAGCTGTTAGCTTAGCTTTTAAATCCACTCAGGCTACATGTGAGCAGAAAGGCCGTTTAAGCCACACCGTCTTTTTTTAACAATGTATCCGTCCTGGGGGAACTTTGGTGGGCCCCAGCCGCAGAACTATGGAGGGTCTGGGCCCCGCGGCTTCGAGGCCCCTTCAAGCGGCTCGCTGTTCTCCAGCCTGCAGGAGCAACACCGGCAGCAGATGGAGCAGCTGCAGATGTTGCACCAGAAACAGCTCCAGTCCGTGTTAAACCACGGCAGCAGCGCTAACGCGTACGGAGGAGGACTGTCAGGTGGGAGTTCAGGGACATCTTGGTACACAGAAGGATCGGCTCCTCCAGGCGGAACAGTTGGAGCTCAGTCATGCTATAAACAAGACGAGACTCCCGGCCATCCCACCAGGGGTCCTCCTGCCCCTCAGCAGGGTCACCAACAGCCTCCTCCGCTTCCACCGCAACCCAGCGAGCTTCAATCGGTTCCTCCCCCTCCAGAGACCCCGTCAGTAAAACCACCGGGGACCGCCGGTGCTCCGAAAGAGGCCAACAAGAAGCACCCATCCACGACTGAAGACGACAGGTCCTTAGCTCTGCAGGTGAGAGTTGGAGCAGATGTGCTTGAACTGTGCGTGGTTGTTATTTGTTCCGACCGCAGAGTTCTGGTTGATTGTATCCTGTCTAAACTCTGGGATGTCTTACATAAACCCCCAATGTCAAAAGGTTGGGCCACTGAATGAAACTATAAAATAAAAAATGCTTTCATTTGCCAACCAACCGTGTTTGTAAAGTACAGTTTCACAAAGTGTTTCCGTGCCCATGCAGTGTTATCCTTTACACAGTCAGAAGTCTTACAGAGTGGTGGACCTCACCTTATCTTTGCTTGGGAACAGTTACACATATTTTGAGAATACAACAATGAGTTTGCAGCATGCGTTTTTTGTCATGTTGTGCAAAGATCACATTTTAATGTGTTTGTTCTTTGTTAATATATGTTATCACCCCGGCAGGCGTTGAACAACACTAATGTGCTAAATAAATAAATAATGAAGCAAAGTGCGTTTTGTGACAGATGTCCTTTTAATTGTTTCACTCAGGAGCAACAGCAACTTTGGTACAAACAACATCTTCAGAATCTACAGAAGTTAAAGCAAGAGAGAGCCAAACAGAATCAGAAGGAGGGTGATGGTCCTGTGCTGCCACTACCCCCAAATCAAACATTCCCCCCTCCTCCTCCATCAGAACCACCAAAAGGCTTAGCTCCTCCTCCTCCTCCAAAAGAGGAGCCCCCAGCACCACCGCCACCTCCTGAGGAGGCAAGGGTAAGCGTTTACTGATGCGTTACAGAGGTGTGTGTGTGTGTGTGTGAGAAAGAATTCTAACTTAAATTTCAAGTCTCTTCAGGTTTTGGGGAGTTTTATTTCATCTAAAAAAAACAGTATAAATGTTGTAAATACTGATAGTCACCATCACCAAATCACAAAGGTCAGGTATCAGAACATCCTTACTGATTGATACTTGTGCTTTTGAATTGTTCAGGTAGCATATTGAGTGAAAACTGCTTTTTTTACGTGTAAGATCTACAATAAAGTCATGTCAGCAGTATTTCTAATATTACTCTTCAAAAAATGCAAATGTATCTTTTTGTGTGTGTTTGGAAGTGCTTTCGTAAGTGCTGTACTTGACTGCCTTAAAAAACACACTAGATCCATTGTCAAACTGAGTATACCATACGTAATGGATTATTAGTGGAACCAAATGTTGTTCATATTGTTTGCAACTTACAGAGGGAAGATGTAGGAAAATCACCTACATTTACAGAAACAGTAAGTCACACTGCCTGCTTTACCGTCATCATCATCATTATCATCATCATTATCATCATCATCGTCATCATGTCTGTACAATTGTAACCTCAATTCTTTTGATAGCTGCAATTTCACAAATGTGTGACAATCCCCCTGTAATGGTGAAAAGGATTACAATACTGTCTCCCCTCTCTTATTTCATGTCTACGATTGTCCCAGTGTAAGTTACAGAAGCAAAAGTAATGCTGTATTTTGTCCATAGGACTGGGAATTGGTTTAAATTTCTTCAATATCAGTGTCAGTATGAGTTCTGAAAAATGTAAAATGACTTTGGATGTCTTGCTTTGCTGATTATGACAATATATTTACATTATTATATTGCCCCTTCAGTGATAATAAATGCTATGTAAACAAGGTGAGCAGATTTGATTACTACGTCTGTTTCACCAAAGTTTCCTGCATGGAATGTTTGTGTAATTTTTTT
Organism: Naso minor; assembly: GCA_029874875.1. Classification (NCBI taxonomy): domain Eukaryota; kingdom Metazoa; phylum Chordata; class Actinopteri; order Acanthuriformes; family Acanthuridae; genus Naso; species Naso minor. The sequence goes on along the minus strand of JAQFJB010000010.1, from coordinate 8,811,710 downwards.
CTCAGTGGAGTCATACTGCCATCTGTGGCTCAGTGGCTGTGGCTCAGTAGGTAGAGCAGGTCCTCTATCAATCAGAAGGTCGGTCCCCGGCCCCTCCGGTCTACATATCAAAGTGTCCTTGCAGCAAGATACTGAACCCCAAACTGCTGCGCCATTGGTTTGTGAATGTGTATGAATGAGTCCCTGATGAGCATGTTTGCTCATTGTAAGAGAAGTGTGCATGTGTGTGAATGGGTGAATGCCGACTTGTGTTGTAAAGGGCTTTGAGTAGTCGGAAAGACTAGAAAAGTGCTATGTAAATACAGTCCATTTAAAAAGACTGTCATCCCTTTCATTTAAAGCTGCCCCCTTATGTCACAAATGTTTCTTGTACAAAGATGGTACAAAGGTGCCATGCTCAAATCTTGCCTTGTTATGTTTACAGCCTGAGATCCCAAAAGACCCAGATGAGGCCGCCCGACTCCAGCAGTTACAAGCTGCAGCAGCACAGTGGCAACAGGTGCAGCAGCAGAGAGCCAGTTTACAATACCAGGCTCTCATGCAACAGCACGAAAAGCTTCAGCAGATCCTGGAACGGTATCAACAGCTGATTCAACAACCAGCAAACCTAGAGGTGGGTAAATGGTATTTTGTTTGACAGCTATTATATGACTGGTTCTTTTCGATGTTAGAGGATCTGTACAGAAAATAAAAGATCAAAGGAAAGCATAGTATCGGTGAATTTATGCTAAATGACATTTCAAGTGATTTCAAAGTCACAGACAAATTTCCAAATTCAGAATTAAAGCCATAGAGTTTTGCTAGAGTTGTGGCGTGCACCCATGATCTCGGTCATTTGGTGTAAGGTGGTCATAAAACTGAATCTGGAATGTTTTAAGGCAGTCTCTTTCTCGTCTTGGCATATTATCGCAGGTCTTTAGTCTTGTCTTATGCAAAATGCAAAATGTGATGTTCACTTATGTGAACATTATCGACTACCAATAGGTATGTTCTCACCACCACCAAAAAGGAAGCTTTGTGTAAAGTCTGATATATGCTTCTGTGTTGGGTGCGCACAAAGCGTATGCTGTAAGCTCCACAAGTGGCCTATGCCGTTGAAAGCATTCATACCTGTGCGTTGCCATGTCTGCATTGCATAACTGATAGTCCCTCTAGCACACTGTGGAACCGGAAAATGCCTACATGGGCCACACATAAATTAACAGCAGTGCAAGGGTCTACTGGTGTTTATTTGTACTCAACTGCTGTGAAACAATCAGAAAATAACTTTATATTTCTCTGATTCACTGGCTTTCTTGTTAGCAAGTTGCCTCTCTTTCATTCACTTTAAGCTTTTTTGACCAGAGCGCTCTCTCTCTCTCTCTCTCTCTCTCTCTCTCTCTCTCTCTCTCTCTCTCTCTCTCTCTCTCTGAGCAGCACAGAGGAGAGCACACGAAACAGGATATATTTTACAATGACAACAATGCTCATTATTGCTGACTTTTCAGGTGGTAGGCTGCCACATTAACATTGTACTGGAGCTGTATTCGTAGGCCCCTCCTAGTGAAAGGATCTTGTAGTGTACCTTCTTGTCAGTGATCAGTCATGTAGTGTGAAAACCTCAATGACTGAAACACTTCCGATGCGAGACAGACACTTGTATAGTGTGAGCACTCAAGACCCGATGACTTTACAGGTCCTGTAGTATTTTCAGGCCATTACTCTCCTGTCCAAGCCCCCTCTCTTGTCCCCAGTCTTACCAAAATCTTAGTCTGTGACTAAAACCTTAGTGACTTGTGCACACATTGTCTTAAGATGTGAGAAGGCGTCAGACGTCAGTCTTTTGAAAGTCTTTTCAAATTTATAACCAAAGTCATCATGTGTATGAAAGGCATAATTCAATTTGGGACATTGGAATCTCCGATGCCTCGACTGAAAATTCCAACTGGAACACCCCTGAAGTAGATTTTCAACCTCACCAACCCCAACCTCCAAATCCAACATTGCTGCTTTATGCATAAACAGTAGTAAAAACGCCAGTGATACCCTGTTAATGATAACTTTGTTCAACATTGGTATAATAATATTTAAACCAAAACTAAATAGTGTCTTTTTCTCAATGTCTTTTTTTGCAGTCAATGTCTGCCGAAATGCAGTTGAGGCACTATGAAATGCAACAGCTGCAGTTCACCCCTTTATTCCAAGACTGGCACCACTCCTTTACCCTGTGGCATGAGCAGTTTCAAACCTATCACCACAAAGACCAATTACAGGACTATGAGCACCAGTGGAAGCAGTGGCAGGAGCAGATGAATGCCACCAGTGCCCACCTTCAAGAAAGGGTAGCCACTCTCACTGCCATGGTGCCCTTTGCCTCAAGTCAGTATAGCAGTGGGACAATCGGACAGTATGGTTTGTACCCTGGACAAGACATGCAAATGCAGCAACAATCAGTAATACCAGGTATGCAACATGTCCCTGTTGCTGTTGGTCCCAAAGGTCAAGGTCCACAGCCTGCTGACTTTGGGACACACTCAGAATCATCCACTGGACCTAGTGTGAGAGGAGGTGGCCCTAGTGGCATATTTCGACCCCAAGGTCCCCCCACCGTCCAGCCAACAAACTTTACCAGCATTGGAGATCCACGGTTAGTTGGGATTCTGTTGTACTACTATGATTTCCAATTTATAAAATATATATATTATAAATAGCTTGTACAGAGTGTCCCTACAAGAAAGCTTACCTTTATATTTTCTTTGTGCAATTTTAGTCCAACAGTTCCTGGTGGAAACAACCCTAGATTAGACCAACCACAGCCAGGGGTGAATGGTTCTCCAAGATTTGACCCACCACAGCAACTCTTTGATGGTCTCCCAAGGTTTGATCAACCACAACAGCGCTTTGATGGTCCCATGAAACTCAACCAACCACTACAGCGCTTTGATGGTCCCCCAAGGTTCGATCAACCACTACAGCGCTTTGACGGTCCCCCAAGGTTCGATCAACCACGGCAGCGCTTTGATAGTCCCCAGAAGTTTAACCATCCCCAGCAGCGCTTTGATGGCCCATCTCGATTTGACCAACCAAGGCAACGCTTTGATGGCCCATCCAGATTTGACCAACCAAGGCAACGTTTTGATGGTCCTTCCAGATTTGACCAGCCTCATTTTGGTCAACAGCCAAGGTTACAGCAGCCCCCAAAGCACCCTGGCCCACTGCCTCGATTTGAACGCCCCCCTGTGCCCCAGCAAATACAGCAACCAAGTCCCCAACCCAAGGCAGAGACAGCCAATAAACAACTTTCTGTTTCTGATTCTAAATCTCTAGGAAAATCAACACTGCAACCACAGACTGAAAAAGAAAAAACTGAATCAGAACTAGATAAGAAGGCTAGTGATGAAAACATGACAGATGACAGCTTGCTAGGAACTGAAGGGTTTTTTGTCCAAAATGAACCAATTCCTCAGACATTACAAACAAACACAGAAGCTGAGGAACCTGATGACAATAATGCGTCTAACAATAACAACAGTGAAAAACTCACATCTATTAATAACAAGCCTTCCATTACATCTCCTTCTACTGTAGCAACAAAAAATAATACTGCACAAAATCCCCTCAAACCTGATGAGCCATTGACAGATGACAAATCTTCACTACTTTGGAAGCCTCCTGGAATCCAGATTCCACAGGCTGGCCAAACCCAGTCAAGACCAGATCCTTTAAGGCCTGCCCCTGGGAGGGGTCGAGGACAACCCCCAGTACCTGTCCAAGTGCATGGACGAGGACGTGGGCAGAGGGACCCTGGAGAATTCATGGGACCAACCACTGTTCCGCTTGGTGAGAAGATGGGAGAAATGTCTTATGACTACATGCCACCTGAAGAAGACTTAGGGTTGCCAGAAGAGCAGGAAGGGTATCAATGGCAAGATCCTTCATATGAGGAGTATGGTGGTGAAGAATCAGAGGTGCCCCCTGAAGAAATGTGGATGCCAGAGGAACAGTATTATCCAACAGAGGAAGAGTATTATGAAGAGCCAATTGGAGGACCCCCTATGGGGAGAGGAGGTCCACCACTGGGCAGAGGTGTTCCTCCTATGGGAAGAGGAGGTATACCTATGGGTAGAGGTGGACCACCCATGGGTAGAGGTGGACCACCCATGGGTAGAGGTGGACCACCCATGGGTAGAGGGGGACCATCCATGGGTAGAGGTGGCTCGCCTATGGGTAGAGGGAGACCGCTTATTGGAAGAGGGGGACCACCTTTTGGTAGAGGAGGTCCACCTATGGGCAGAGGAGGTCCCCCTATGGGAAGAGGAGGTCCCCCTATGAGAAGAGGAGGACCACCTCTAATGGGAAGAGGAGGACCGCCAATGGGAAGGGGAGAGCCAATGGACAGGCACTGGGAAGAACCTGAGTCAGGAGAGTACTTAGAGGAAGTGGACCCTTACTGGGATGAATGTAGACCTCCAATGAGAGGCATGAGACCCCCATTTCCACCTGGCCGTGGTCGTCCCCCACGTGGTCATCCTGGTTTCATGCACCAAGCACGGGGACGCCCCCATCATCTAGTACATGGGCCAATGGATCACGAGCCATTAGGGCATGGAATGGACACTGATGATACTGAAATAGATCCAACAGTGCAACCCATGTACCACGAACATGACCCTCATAGCCACATGATGCATCCTGATATGGGAAGAGGCAGGCGTCATGTCCCACCACCACCACATGAAATGATGGGTCCTATAGAGGAGCCATTGTATGTTGAAGAAATGGATAGAGAATTGGGGTGGCAACCGCCACATGACAGAGGCCCTCCTCCTCCTCCGAATGAGATAATAGATAGAGGAGGCATGCGGAGGAGACCCATGGGTCGAGGAATGGCTCGAGGCATGTGGCGTGCGGGTCCAACGCATGAGGAATATGAGGAGGGATATATTAAAGGATATGTTGAGGATTATGGTCGTGGGAAGGAAAGGTATCGCTATCCTGATGTCTATCTGCATGAGGCCAAGTATCATGGGTCTGAATGTGACAGAGAACGTGCTCCTCCTGAAAGGGACTATCCCTCTCACATGCCACCACCTGAGCCCTACAGAGATGCCCACTGGCTAAGGGAAAGAGAAAGAAATCACCCACATCCATATGATGAACATGACAAGAGAAGAGGAGAACTTAGAATCCGTGAATACGAGGATGAGCCCCCATACCCAGGACCACCCTCAGAATGGGACAGGGCTTCACGACTGCATCCACCACCAGAGAGAGGATATCTTGCTAATAATGAGGTTAGCAGAGTTCACTATGAGGAACACAGGGATGAGCCTCCTTTGGATAGACCTTCACCATTACCTCCTGCTGCACCTGTCCCGAACTTGCCAGAGAGCTCAGTTGATCCTACATCACAAGGAACAAGTAGAGCAAATGTACTTGCTCTTTCCCAACATCAGCACGAGATCATCTTGAAAGCTGCTCAAGAGCTTAAACTAATAAGGTATTTTGAAGATACTCACTGTTGATTAGTTACATATACTGCCAAGTTTTGAATGTGCACCTTTGTGATTTGTGCCACCACCCAACAACAGTGGTTGTCTGTGATGCTCAAATAATTTAAAAAGTTCAGGCATTTGCACACTGCAGGGATAAAAGCTGCAGCTCTGGCATTTTGCTAGTATATTGCCAATTTTAATTTGTGGTCAGGTGGATTAAGAAAGCTGTAAGGTGGACTTGACTTCAACTATTTGTCTACAGGGAATTAAAGGAGGGGCAGACATCTGGTACTGAACCTCAGCCTGCCCTAATTGACATTCTTCCTCAGCTTCCTGTTGGACTGCTTGGTTTGGAAATTCCACCCGAAGTCAAGGATGTTCTGAAGGTAACTTACGTTAACTTACCCTTTATCTTCACAGAATTAGGAAAAATGCTGATGCTTGCAATGCTTAGTTTGAATGTTTTTTGTTGTTGTTGTTATTGTTTTTCTTTGCTATTGTGTACAGTATTTTTGGAACTACATTGTGTCAAATCTATTGTCCTTAGGGCATGACTGCAGCTGCACAGACAGCTGTAACTGAGTCTGTGTCTTTGGATACCAAGCCTTTTACCACAGATTACCAGCCATCTCTCTCTGCTGTAACAGTACCCACAGTGATTCCAAAGACTGTGGATTATGGGCATGGGCATGGTATGACCAGCAAAGATTGAACACATTTAATCATTTAAACAGGTTGTGTTTTCGGACTTCTTTAGTGACTCTAATGCTCAATGTTTCAGAGCCTGGAGCCACCGTTGAGCGGATCTCTTATGGTGAGAGAATTATACTGAGGCCTGACCCAATGCCATCAGACAGGGGCTATGAAAAAGGTGAGTTCATTTCTGTAAATTTTATCTTTCTTTACACAAAAAGAACTTGCTTTTGTAATTTTCTGACCATTGTTCATTGAAATATTTGCTTCTCTTAGATCCCCGTGGTCCCAGAGATCCTTACAGCCGAGACCCGTACTATGAAAGACTGTCAGACCCTTACATGGACCGCCGCGAGTACAGTAGAGAGAGGGAATTATACAGAGAGAGGCTTCCACCTGAATATGATAGAGAACGATATGAGAGGGAGCGCTATCCCTCAAGAGAGAGAGATGACAGGTAACATGTTTCCTCGGATCTCTTTTCCAAACTCTGAGGAAGTGCAATGCTTCTGAACATATGTAATAGTCTTTTCTATCTGTCTGTTTTTGATTCAAGCACACAGTCCATGGTTGATGAAAGGTACTAAATCACACTGTGTCATACATTGTGATCAGTCCATCAGTGTGTGCCAGTTTAAAGCAAGAAATTCTGTTGACGAAATCAAACTTAGTACTGCTCCTCCTCTTTGTAGATCTCCACTGGCGCCTCCTTTGCGCTCGGGGTACAGGGAGAGAGAACGGGATCTTCGAGTGAGGGAGCGAAGTGGCAGTCGTGATCTCGATGAATATTACGGAAGGCCTGGTTACGAAAGACATTCATACGAGCGCACTGGACTGGACCGCAGTGGACCTGAGCGTTATGGCCATAGCTCCTCCCCTTACAGTATGTGCATTGTTTGTTCACTTACTTGAACTGTGTTTGGTTCACGTCAGTCATCTCAGTTAATATAAGGAACTTTGTTGCATTATGGAACATTTAGTTGAAAACAATCTACAACCAGTACTGTAAGTCTTTAAAGGGCAGAAGTAATATCAGTTAACGAATAATAATTACTTTATAATTGCAAATACTATCATACAGTGGACAGGAGAAGTTATCCGGATGACCGGGGGCCTCCCACTGTACCACCCCTCCCACCTCCACCTCAGCCACCCCCACGAGTGGAGAAGAAGCCAGAAATCAAAAATATAGACGATATCCTCAAACCACCTGGGAGATCATCTCGGCCTGAAAGGGTAATAACCACTGCCACAAAATTTCTTGATGTAACAGTATCACATTGTTAGCTGTATTATATGAAGTACTCATTGAAGTGATGTATTTGAACAGGTCGTCATCATAATGAGGGGGCTTCCAGGAAGCGGAAAAAGCCATGTTGCAAAGCTCATACGGGTGAGTGAAGTCATACCAGCAAGTCAGAGTGTAATTTAATTTTCATAACACGCAATATAACAAAATTAACAGGACATAGATTGTGTTCATATGTTCTTCCCTTTTACCGCAGATAGTACCTTTTTACCTATTACCTTTTTAACAAAGCAAACAGAAATTTGTGAACTATGCTTTTCAATTCTTTGATATTCTTTAGGATAAGGAAGTTGATTGTGGCGGTGCACCTCCCAGGGTTCTTGTTTTGGATGACTATTTCATGACTGAGGTTGAGAAAGTTGTGAAAGACCCAGACACGGGGAAAAGGGTCAAAAACAAGGTGAGTCTGACATGGAACATTAACAAAATGATGTAAATGTGTATTTACAAGTCAAGGACAACATCTGGAAAGAGCATCAACTGACAGATATACAACCCTGATCCAAAGAAGTTGGTGAACCATGTTAATTGTAAACTAAATTTGAATGCAGTCATTTGCAAGCAAATTTTCTTTACCAACAATTGTAGAAAGTGTTTCCAAGCCCATGTAGTGATATCCTTTTTACAATCATGTGTTTCGCAAAGTACTGAACCTCGCCTCATCCTGGGATCCTTCCAGCCCTTCTGTTGTCAGGATGCCTCTTTCATACCTGGTCATGAGGGCTTTATATTAGCCCCTGCTAAGTCAAACCATGTCACACTGTTTTCATTAACAGTGTAAATGGACCAAATTGTCATCTCCATTGTGTGCCAAACCCACCTCTGAACATGTCTGTGCAGGAGATAAGAGAGAAAGGCTGGAATCTCTTCCTTCAGCAGTCAGTACTTTGTTAGCTTCTAAGTGATTCTCTGTGGCTTAGCTTCTCCGCTGTTTTATTGATGTAAATCACAGAATCCCAACTTCTTTAGAATTTGGGTTGTATTACTGTTATTTTATTAACATTTTAAATAATATATTACATAAATGTGTCTTTTAGGTTCTTGAGTATGAGTACGAGCCAGAGATGGAGGATACTTACCGGAGCAGCATGCTTAAAACATTTAAGAAAACTTTGGACGACGGCTTCTTCCCCTTCATCATTTTAGACACTATTAATGACAAGGTTAAACATTTTGATCAGTTCTGGAGCGCAGCCAAAACGAAAGGCTTTGAGGTGAGTTGTGTTCATGAAGGAGTGGGAAAAGGTTTCTCCAATCGGTCCTTTGCTTAAGTTTCTCTTGTTTTTGTTTCAAGGTGTATCTGGCTGAAATCACTGCAGACACTCAGACTTGTGCAAAGAGGAATGTCCACGGGCGCTCACTAAAGGATGTAACCAAGGTCTGACAGAAACCTCTCTGACAAACTTTTATAAAGAGAGTAATGTTCTCTGAAGCTCCTACTTACAACTTACACTTTTTAATGGGCATTCTGTGCACAGATGTCCAACAACTGGGAGCCTTCGCCACATCATATGCTGCGCTTGGATGTCCGGTCCCTGCTTCAGGATGCTGCTATAGAGGAGGTGTGGTCTTTAAGACATGATGGTTCTCATTATATTACTGTCAGCTTCGTATCAGACACTAAGCTAAACTAACGTGTGTGTTACTAGGTTGAAATGGAAGACTTCAATCCTGAGGAAGAGCCCAAGATAACAAAGGGAGAGGAAGAAGAAGAGAGTGATCTGGTAGGACAAAGAAAGTTTAAATTTATAGCCATTTAGAATATTTTACACTCATTTTTATTTTCATATGCGACATAAGGTGTATCCAGTAAGTTATTAATTGCCATTAGTCTTTTAATTTTTTTGTTTTGTTTAACTGACCAAGTGAGATTTGATTAGATACAGTTGACACAATAGGTAAAATTCGTGGAAGTCATCAGCTCTGGTCTGTTCAATGTGGAGGATTGTTCACGTAGTAATTGTCAGGGTAACAAGTGAGACCAGAACAGAACAAAGAAAATATAAAAGAACAACATGGAAACAAATCTAAATAATTCTGTCAGTCAGTCCTCAAGTGATTTACAGTTCCAACAGTTTTTTTAATGAAAGGAACAGCTGCAAGTATTCCTATTAAAATTATTTTTGATCATCAGCTTAGATTACATTTTTAGATTGATTTGAAAAATTGTTCATCCTCTCGTCTTTAAAATCATAAGGCTGCTAAAGTATCATTGTCAGGAAAAGTGTTCCAAAGCATAAGTCTGCTTTACTGTGGAAGTTCAGATTTTCTTTGACAATCAGGGACATTTGTATCAAAAAAATAACTAAAAAGCAACACACACAAAAAATCAAGACTGAAAAATATAAAGAAATTCTGCATGTAAAACATTGCTATGCCCAATCAAATGCTTTTTGATTTTTTTAGGATGAAACACAAGTTGAAAAACCACAAGGTTCAAAAGATCCTTTCAAAATAAATTTGTTGCCAAATTAACTTTTTTAAAGGTAAGGTAAATGATGCCTTTTATATAAAGTAAAATGTTTTCACAAGCATTCATAATCAGACACTTAAGTG
>JAQFJB010000010.1:8763756-8780527 GCA_029874875.1 Naso minor | reverse complement strand
AATAATAATATTAACAAATTGAGAGGAAAAATAAGTCTTCAGAAATGATTTGAAAAAGTACGTTTCAATTTCATCTATATTATTTGTGGGCTATGAATTCCAACGACGAAGTGTGGAGTAACATACGTTTTTTCATTGGTTGAGGCAGCATGACGGGGAGCGTTGTGTGCAGTAAGATACATTTAAAATTCAATTGTCAATTTAAAGAGGGCCCAATGTAAAGACTTGGTGGCTGTATTGAGGTGCCCCTAGCAGTGTTTATGGGCACTGGTGCGTGTGGCGTTCGCTCGCTCACGATTTGTCTGTCTCGTCTGTCCCCTCAGCTGCTGCTGCCAAAGCTGCTCCCTCCCCGCCTGCAGAAGCAGTGGCTGCAGCCCCCCCTCCCCCTCCACCTCCTCTTCCACCTTCAGCCCCCACTGCTGTGCCTCCAGTGCCCCCAGTGCCACCACAGCCCACCCAAGCCAAACCTGGTTTGTTTCATCTCTACACTAAAGTCTGTGGGCTGCAGAAGCGTATATATATTCATTTGAATAAGCCACCAGCTTTGTTTACAGCTCTTCATGTCACATTCTTCTTTCCCTCTTCATCAAGTTTCTGCTGTGAAGCCCACTCCTGCTGCTCCAGTAGCAGCTCCGGTCACAGCAGGAGGCAGAGCAGAAAGCAGGGTAACAAACCAAAGCTAATGATCCTTGTTAAATTGTATTCATTTGTTTTGGGTTTTTTTTATCACATTAATATAAAAAGCACTGGTTTGCTGTCCCTCCGTCCAGGTAAAGATGAACCGTATGAGGCTGAGGATCGCCCAGAGGCTCAAGGAGGCTCAGAACACCTGCGCCATGTTGACCACCTTCAACGAGGTGGACATGAGGTGAGCCGCTGCAGCTCCTCAAAACATGATTCCGGTGCTCTTCACAGCATTTACACTGTGATCACATCGTGTATTTGACTGAAGGGACTTCTCTTTTTCTCAATTTTGCTGCAGCAACATTCAGCAGATGAGATCAATCCACAAAGATGCGTATTTAAAGAAGCATAATGTCAAACTGGGTTTCATGTCTGCGTTTGTGAAAGCTGCAGCGTACGCTCTGACCGACCAGCCCGCTGTCAATGCCGGTAGGACAATAAGCTTAGTTTCACTTTTTTCTTCAGCTTAAAGTTAGAAAACATTGTCAAAAAATGTAATTTTTATGTTTTTATATTTCACAAACTTAATTCCCAAAATGTCTCTAACTACAGTTATTGATGATACGACCAAAGAGATTGTCTACAGGGATTACGTAGACATCAGTGTCGCTGTGGCAACCCCAAAGGTAAAAATGTTGACTTTTTAAAATTATATTTGTGCATAAAGCTGTTGCTGACTGTTGGAAGACACTGAATTCACGTACATGTTTGTTTAGGGACTTGTTGTACCAGTGATCCGTAATGTTGAGACCATGAACTTCACTGACATCGAGAAAGCCATTAATGCACTGGGAGAAAAGGTCAGAGCTTTGTGCCATGAACGTCTTACTTGGTTTTCTAGACTACAGCGCCATTTTGAAGAGAACCCATCTGATTTTACCTCCAACACAACAAATGAGAGAATTCTTTGTGCTTTTGTGCCTCAGGCTCGTAATAATGAGCTCGCTGTTGAAGACATGGATGGAGGCACCTTCACCATCAGTAACGGCGGCGTCTTCGGCTCCTTGTTTGGCACACCCATCATCAACCCCCCACAATCTGCCATCCTGGGCATGCATGGCATCTTCGACCGACCTGTGGCCATCAACGGCAAGGTGAGAGTTGTGTTTCCATAGAAACAGACGACAGGTTTGTTTCTATGTTTCAAAAGAGCAAATTAGAGGAGCTGTAATAACTAAAACAAGTGACTTTAGTTCATTTTTTGGGTTAGAAACTTGTTATTGCAAAATGCTCAGATTAGGTGAAATCTAAGTTTGTTAACATATCCAAATAATTTAATACCACATAAAATTAAAACTATAAAAAAGGGTGTGTAAAACCATTTTCACACCAGCATTAATGTATACATGCAGGGTTTTTGTGGCTAAATCCACATCCAAAAAAAAACAAAACAACGCCACTTGATGTTGTCTCTGACACACAATGTCAGGACCTCGTCCCTTTTCTTGCTCAGTCAGGAAAGACTCGCTCACTTCCCTGTGTTGTCATTGTTGCACCGGAAAAGCCGGCCTAGCCGTCCAACAGACAGATGATGCATTTACATCCCACTGAAGTCTCTCCAGATGGATCCATCCATGCTGCAGCTGAGCCACCACACAGTCTCATATGACCAGAGTAAGGAAAGCTGACCAGGACGATGGTGGAGGATTAGTGGCTAAAGCAAAAACACAAAAAGCACCTGCTTCACAACATTTCGCATGCTAATAGAGAACTTGATAACTTGACTGAAAGAGGAGTTTGTTAGCTCACCTGTAGCCTGTAGCTCTTCGTCTAACAGCTCCGTTCTCGTCCCATTTTCACAGATGAAAAATGAAAAAACTCCCATTTTTAAAATGGATTCGCTGTCTACAAATACAGAAAATAACATTATCTTCCTTTGTAAACACGTTTTGATGATCAATAGCAGTTGTAGCTAAACGCACATCGGATTTCCTGTGTGTTCGTCAAAATAAAAGTCCACTCATGTTAGTGTGCAGCTGTAGGAAATGTTCAGTTAGCATAAGCAGTAACTTACGACTGCGCGCTAAAGATAGTTTTTTCAGGTAGGAATCAGCTGTAATGAGGATACCATTTTTTTTACTGGTCAGCTAGCAGGTGACCTCAGTTTATCTGCCAGAGTTAAAATTTGGCGATTGGCAGGTGTTAATTTTAGACTCTAATGAAAAGAGAAAAATTATTCACACTATTGTAGGTCTGCTGGTTTTCTATACACATGGAACAAAAATTAATCTGCTTTCTGCTTTGGCAGGTGGAGATCCGGCCCATGATGTATGTGGCACTGACATACGACCACCGACTCATCGACGGCAGAGAAGCTGTGACTTTCTTACGTAAGATCAAAGCTGTGGTGGAAGATCCACGAGTATTGCTTCTGGACATGTGATGTTTCTGCCTCCACAATCCTCTCGGCTGTGTTAAATGAACTCCATGTCACACAAAAAAACGCACAAAATTGCCTAAAAAAACACTGTTGTCTTTTTAATTCTGACTGCAGCGGGACATTGAGGTCGTAATGCGACAATCCATACGGAGCTTCAATTCTTGGTGTTCGTGTAAAGAATACCCGCAAACAGAAATACGCCCAGCTAAACGAGTGCCAGCTTCTATCAGTAATTATTTTGCTGCATTTGATGCCAACAACAAAAAAGGTCACGTTTAAAGTAGATGTTTTTAAAGTTGGCATATACAGACAAACACCTGATCTCTCACATATGGGTGTGTGACAGTAGCCATGTGTTCTTCAGATGGACACATGATAAACACTCGCTGCATCCTTGTTGCAGAGGTGCAATCATGAAAAAAAGGCTTTTCCAGCCAGCAGCTGGCTGCATGATTCTCTCCTTCGCTCATTCATTGGTGCTCCTGAGCCATTTTTCCACAGTTGGGCCTAGAAGAGCTCGCTGAGATTAGTTCAGCATGTTTTTAATGTTAACAGGACGAAAATAATCGTTGTCGTTATTAGCGACCTGTCTGTCAAGCAGCACTGTTTGGAGGTGATTCAGTTCACCTACGATCCCGCTTTTGTCTTTTTATTTTCGTCCATGTTGAGCCTGCCTCATTGTTATCGGGCAGATTCTTTCATCATCAAAATCTGAACATGTTGATCAAACTGTTGTGAGCTTTTAGAGAGACAGACTCATGAATTCACTGGTTGTTAGCAACAAACTGTACAAAACTCAAAGCAGACACTTTTTTTTTTTAACTGTGTGTACAGATCTTGTTCCTTTTTGTCCTGTATGTTGTTCAAAATGCACAATTTGGCAGCAGGTTTTCATGTTGAGCACTGATGTTGGATTTTCATTGTACCATCCTATATATACAAAAATACTCAAATCTATTTAAAGAAACAGTTTCATTAAACATCCCAAAAGTTTTATGTAGTTGTCTTGTATATTTACTTTGAGTATTTTGTTCATACTTGATGTCTAACCACTTTAGTAGTTGTAGACATTTATTTCTGTTTACTTTAACAATTTACTCCTTATGAGGCGTCGCAGATGTTACACACAGAAACAAACTGTTTACTGTGGAGAAACACTGGAAGGAAAAAAAATATTTATTCTGTATTTCAAGACATCTGAAGGTGAGGAGTTGATACACAAAAGATAGTTTTGAGGTAAAGTATCACTTAAAATTGTACATTTATGTTCTAAAGCTTAGTCTAAATTCTCAGCAGTAGGGATGCATGATGTGGGATTTTCTGCCAATATCAGATATACTGGTATTTCCCAACTCATTTGGATGATAATCAATACAGAAACTGATATATATGTACTGTATATTTTTCCCCACACCTGATTGCAGAGATCATCAAGTCTCTTCTGTAGTGAGTTTACATACAGTATCATTATGTAGACTCTTACCGTGTTGGCCCGCCGGCAAATGCAGGCATAGAATACTAAGCTTAAAATGATGTGATATTCATTCCTTGTGCAAAAGAAGAAAAATTCTTGAACCTACACTATCTAAAACATGTCATATTTATTTATGACAGCTGCTTTCAAACAAAACAAGTAAGATACATCCTACTTACCAGGACAAATTTGGCCTGTTTCACAAGTGACAGTAAACATAACGTTTGTCCACGGGGAACATGGGAAACATGGCGACCACCCAGGTGTCAAATCAAGGAAACGGCAGCTTGTTATTTTATGTTATTATATCGGCAGGCGCTGATATCTGATATTTAATTTTAAAGCCATTATCGGCCGATAACGTGCCAATAACCTCCCTACTCTGCAGGCTGCTGTTTATTTAGGCTGTTAACTTATTTTTGCTCAGGCAGCCATGGTTAGTTAAGTTGTGTAGAAAAACTGGATTTTAAAGGTTATAAATAAACAGTGTAAAATTTCATTTACATAGCACCTGGAAGGCAGAGCAGAAAACGTTTTCCTGAAGAAACTTCTGTCTGTCATCGCAGTGAAAAAGTTTGATGCTCTGATCAGTTATTTTCAGGCCTGTGATGTTTTATATAAAGCCAAGCAAACACTCTGCACAAAAGAAACTGTTGACTGCACAGTTTACCTTAACTTAAGTCTTCCAACAACACTATTTGAAAATGACAACGGCAAAATAAAAGCAGACGGCTGAGGTACGTTTTTCTTCATCTGCTGCCAAACTCATTTAGCCCGTGAATTCTGTGCTGCAGCTGAATTCTGTGCCAAACACTGATCTTCAAAGCCTCATTAGCCGGCCTCCTGCTCTTGAGAAGCTCCAAATAATGGGATCATCTCTGACAGAGTCTTGAGGGTTGATCGGCCCTCTCTGCCTCTTCACAAACAGGCTCAAGTGTGTGCAGCTGTGTCTGATTCCCCTTCAGTGTCTCTGTTTACTTTAATAATCACAGGGGACAATGAGTGCTAATGTACGTCTTTGTTTCTCTGCCAGCACCTACACGAATGTCTGAACAACACTGTTTGGAGGAAAAACACCGAATTCATTAGGAGAACACAAAAAACCCAAACATTAGATTACCATGAGAATACTGGAGCTCCTAATGGGCCTGAACACAGCAAACAATGAAACAAGGCTTCTCTTATTTTAATTATTTACTTTTATTACCGCTCAAGATTCCATTAGCGCTGTCGAGATCATGCTAATTGGCAGCGTGTGCCAGTGGGTGCATAGATATCTGAAGGGTTTGTTGACAGGTTTTTTGTCTCATCTTCAAAATTTGGCCAAATCTGTGAATTTCCAATCAGACAGCTCAATAAGATGTGGGTTTAAAGTCTTTGTGTCCATTCAGATGAAGGATGGTCCATTGGAAATTGGCAGCTAACTGTTTGTTTTCATTAGGCTACATCAGAGAGATGATTTACCTAAATTATTCTTTTTATTTATTTTTTTTTCCAGGTTTGAAATGGTGAATTAAATCAATGGCATCATATAAAGAAGTTTATTTTTGGCCAACTAGGAAAAAGTGTGTTTATGGTTTGAGGTGAGACTAAACTCGACCGCCAAATTGTCAATTTATATTTTCGTATTCAAATACTTTCACTATGAATTTAAGTACACCCTATCAAGTTTGTCAGTACTAAAAGTTGCTTTCATCAAGTGAAACATCTCCACACATTTTGTCAAATGCACAGCCCTGATTTGCATGTACAACGTAGCATTCTGTTATGAACACTTTTACACGTGTTACAAATAATTTCTGTACTTTCCAGTTTTATTCATCCCCTGTGAAAAAACCTTTCCAGAAACACATAAGCCAACTCTAAGGTGTAACTGCATAAGGTGTAGTTTTTACAGTATATTGTTTGTAGTACCTAGATTAAGTTGTCTGACTGAATATTGACAGACGAGCATGAAACAGCTTCATTCATTCTAAATAATTGTTCAATAATGATTGTCTACCAGTCTGCCTGAAGAGCACTGAAGGGACTCCAGAAAAAGATCCTCCAACATAGGTAAATTTATAGACCTACACAAATATAACTTCTGAATAATCTAAAAATAACTTTGTTGGAGTTCAAGTAAATGGCATAGAATTTATTCACAGCCAAATTAAAGGGTAACTTTGCCAATTAGCAACCAGCTTTGTCTCGTTCCAAAATCTGCAGCATATTACAATGAATATTGTTTATGGTCCTTTAGTCTTCCGGGGGCTGAGCTCTCCCGCCATCTTCGGTGCCAAATCTCATCTGACCACAAATGATGCGTTTGACATCATTTATGGGGGATTTGGACCTGCCTGCGAGCGCCATGTTTGCTTTAAGAAGAATTTCAGGCTCTGTTGGTGTAAAAACCCCTCATTATTGAAAACCGTGATATTAAATTAAAGGAATGTTCTGGTGCCACAGATAACAACCTTGGAGGCCCAGCAAGTCCTGTTGTTCTGTGATTACTGCACATAGGGAGGAAGAGGAGCCTTTAGTGGAGACTCAGCATTCTCTGTAAAACACAACACGTTAAAAAAACAGCAGCCAAAAGCACTAAAACAGACATAAATAACTAAGTAACACAATGTTCCAACATCTGTGTGATTATTTAACAGCTTGTGGAAAATGAATGTTTTAATTATGGTGGAACTTGAGTCACTGTGACGGGTCAGAGTCCTGCTGTCAGCGGTTCAGCCCCGTACCTCCGGCTGTAACGTCATTCAGTGATAATGTGATGTTATTTCAAGCGTAAAATGTCTAATTGTCTCTTTCCGAGATGCATGGTGGTCAGAAGATAACATCTGTGTGATGATTTTACAGTTTTAGCAGCCATTACAACCTCAGGAGAGCTCAGGTGCAATGCATCCTGGTACATGTAGGCACTAAAAGAACGGCCTTGTGAGCAGCACAAACTCAGAACACTCAGCTTTTCTCTGTCAGGAATTTATTGCTTCAGCTGACTACAGATACCATCAACACCGATGCACATCCACATGGACAGTGGTGGATTTCTGCTTTAACAGATTTAATGTGAGTAGCTATTTTGTTCTTGACTTGAAAATTCGGGATTTGCTTCCTCATACTTTTTAAAATATGTCTCCTGATTTTTCGGTCCAACACTCCAAATGAGAATCTTACTGTTAAAGCGCAATCTCCTTTTCCAAATGAATAAATTAAAGTAACATTCAAAAATGATAATATTGATTTTTTTTTTTCCTCAGGAAGATTATTTGGCTCCAAAGCAAACAAACAAAATTTAATCTATCAGCCGGCGTGCTGAGAACACGGAGCTGCTGCAGCGCAAAGCCAAGGAGCTAACATGCAAATGTAAGTCTTAACATATTGAGCCTTTCAATAAATTGTGATGCTGTGCGAGAGCAGTGTGCAATTTTTATTTTTTTCCTCAAGACCTAAGTGACTTTCCTACACACCTGCATTTGAGTTGGATGAGCAGATTTCTTTTTTGAAGAACATTGAAAAATGATTGAAGTGATTAATTGATTATCAACATAATTGGTGAATCATCTTCTGTCAATTGTTGCAGCTCTAATAATGACGAAGAGGAGCGCCATCGTGGCTCTGACAGCTACTCCGGCTCCTTGGAGAGCGGCAGCCGTGACTGTGACGCTGCAACAGATGTGGAAGTAAACCACCGTGTTGAGGAAAAGCGTCCAGAAAAAAACACATAAATGCATTTAACTGAGCTGGGACGTTCGTTTAAGAGAGTTCTTCTGTGTCCTGATGGTTATTGAACAGGTTTATATGGTGTCAGGTTGTTTACACATGACTCGAAAAAGAGGTGCAGGTGAGAGGATGTGTGATGTCATTGTCTCCCTTGTGGTTGCCACCTGACAGAACTGGACTGCGCTGTTTGATATCACACCTTGAGACAATCAGCTCAGCCTTAATGATCCAGTCGTGCAGGGCCTGCATAAGTAATGCTGCACGTGCATATTCATAACCAGGCCGTTTCATTCACAGCTCACCAATGTGGCGAAACAACTGCTCGCATCTGGCCCCATTCTTCCCTCCACTCGGCCCTTTGATATGGATGCCAGCTCTCTTTTTCTTCCTCCCCTTGTTCTGTTGTCATACCAGAAGATTATTTTTGGGTGGAGTGAATGAGGTGGAGGTCCCTGTGGCCCAGTGGCGCACGCAGCTGGCAGGACCCCGGTGGGTGTCAGAGGTTCAAGTTCATACTGGACAGAACTGGGTTGAGTGAAAAACTGCAGAGGAAGGGGAAGCGGAGGGGGCGTCACCGAGCAACACCTGTCAGAGCTGCACAGCAGAATTGGGTTTGTGATGTCAGTTCCTCTCAGGAGTGTTGGGCCCAGTCCCAGTGCCCCCCCAACACCCTCAGCCCTGAGCCCTCACTGACTTTGCTGAGTGTTCGAGTGAGAGAGGATCAGAGGGCTCAAAATGGTATAAATAGGAGTGGGACAGCACTTTCAACATTTCCCGTTACCTTGACGACACTCAAACATGTTTCATACCATTGTGGGTTTTGGACTCTTTCTTTTATGTCTCTAAGCCAAGGACATTCAAACCAGCGGCCTGATTTGAACATCCTGCAGAGTCTTTGCCTTACAGAGTGGATGAAAATCACTTTAGGACTAGTTTTGGTCACTTTAGGACTAGTTTTGGTCAAATCTACAAAACTAAAAAATGGTGAAGACCAAACTGTGTCAGCTCTGTGGTGAGTGAAATCACCCACAGCCGACTCAGTAACTATATTCTCTCTCTCTCTGTAATTACATGTTTGGAAATGATTCTAAAATGAACAGCAAGAACTCAAGAAAGGCCTGCATCTCTTCTTTATGGTGTAACCTTGATTATGTTACTTAACATTTCTTATAATTAGTGACTGTAACAGAATACTTACAGCGATCCTCCCAACCCTGCTCAATACTCAGTCTCCAGTAAAGTGTGCCTTTGATACTCTTCGTTGTTTACATTTTTTGTTTGTTTGTTTGTTTGACATTGCTGTGTGGTTTGCCCTCTGGTAACCCTGTTTTTACATGACAACGCTATGGACTGTGGGTAATTCCCTTAGGCAAAGTTTGCAGAGATGCAAATTTATGGAAAGTGGACAGAAAAGGCTGGAGATGAACCTTCAGTCACTTTATGATTTGACATTTGGGGAACACGCCTCAAAGTTTTAATTTTTTTATTTGAGGTTTCTTTTTTTAAAAGTCCTCCCTTTTTTGAGTATATCTTTTCTTATTGTTTTAATTTCTTCTTGGTTGTATCTCTTTTAAATCTCTTCATGTTTTTACAAACTTGGTTCTTATCGGTCTCAGTTTCAGTAGCTGGTTCCTGTGTTGTCGGGGTTCCTGTAAGGTCTCATGATGTGCTCTTGGGCTCTTACGATGCTTGGGTTCTTTTTCTGTTAAGGTTTTGGTTCTTTTGTGTTGCGTTCTTGCTTTTTTCTTGTATTGTATATTGTACATATGTCAAAGCACTTTGTAAACCCCCATTTTTAAAAGTGCTACACAAGTAAAGTTATTATTAGTATTATTATCGTAAATCTGTGAGGGTGGAGATTGGGACCGGACTGTTCTCTGTGTTGCAGAATGTTGAACTGTGTGAGATGACAAAACAGGAGAATGTGAATGCAAAGCCAACTGAAACAGAAGCGAAAAAAAACGGCCAAAAATTGTTTGGAATTCTGATCACTATTCACAAATCAACCCTCACATGTCCTCTTCATTTGTGGAGAGGTTAAAGATGACGACGATGACCTGAGAGTTTGATGGAACAGATGCAGTAACTGACAGATTTTGGAGATGATGATCGCTGCTTCGACATGCAGCTGGTTTTTAGAAAGACTCTGAAATTTTCAGTCAGTTTTGTGCTGAAGTTCTGTGAGAAATATTTTGTTTGGCTGCATGTTGCATCACTGGCAGATTTCTCATGATGAATGTATCCAAAGCGACAGTGTCTGCATGCTGCCTCCATCAGACAACGTGTCCGCTGTGTCGGGAGTGCGTTGCCCTCCATGTCGAGCTGGGTGATGACATCATCATTCTACAACATTCAAAAAAAGACAATAATTTACTCATTAAATTTTTGACAGAAAATCCTAATCATTAGGTCAATATCAGGTCACTTTTCTTTCTTCTTCTCTGTCGAGGTTTAAAAACTACATCAAAAGTTTGATGCACAGAGAAACTTCGCCAGGATCAGGTCCTCTTATGTCACTCTGTCACACAGATGGTGGGTTTTGAATTTTAGTTATCACTGTTTTTTAAACAAAAGTGGACATCTCAATGAACGGAGTTTTGGCCCCCAGAAGTCACACACCAAAATACTTCAGGTTGAGATTTGTGTCACTCAAATTGTGGAGGAAGGAGAAAGAGCTCAGCCCGCAGGAACTGCTCTGCACGGGAGAAACTCTTCCTCTTATCAGTGGCATCTGAAATCAAGACGAGGAAGAGGTGAGGCAGTCAGAGTCGAGCATTTGTTACTGGTGTGTTTTTGTCACTCTGACCCACCTGTCTCCCGATCAGTGTCTCTCTATTCACCTTTGTTTGCCACCTCATTTGTTTCAGGCCTCCTGTGGGTGTCTGATGGGATGTCTGCTCCTCCTCCTCCTCCTCCTCTTATGTTCTCCACTGAGATGAAGAATTACTGTCCTGCTTACACTGAACCTTCACATGATCCTGAGGTCCTCACCTGTACCTGCACAAACTGCTGACGTTAGCTGGAGTTTCATAATGAGACAAAAGAAAAAGAAACACGAGTTGTGGAAGAGCAGGTAAGTACACTTAACCAAATACTGTAGTGAAGGACAATGTTGAGGTACTTTTACTTTGTTTGAGCAATATCATGCTTTTGCTTCCCCATGTAAGCAGCCCACTACATTGGTGAGGAAATATTCTAAATATCTAAGTGCCAGCAGATTAGGAAATATACAACAATGAATTAAAATGACATAATTACTGTATTCCAGTTATATTCTTTTAACTGTTAGGACGATCACTTTTGCATGTTATTGCACTTTACATTGCACTGCACTTCAGTATTATTAAGATTTCATGTATGAATGTATTTATGATAAATTTACTGAACTACTCTTTTTGCCTGTATATTGGGATAAATAAGGTTATTTAAATTTAGTTTAACAAACAAATACATTATAATGTAATAAAATGTATATGCAGATTAAACTTCATTGATTGCTTGACTACATGTCCAAAGCTAATAAGCAGACAGTGTTTAAGGTCATTATCAGTTTAAAATTTTAAGTGATGTACACATGACTTAAAATTATAAGACCACAGTACAATACACACTGCATTCAAGTTGAAAAAGTAAATAAATCAGATGAAACATGACATTTTCTCATAAATAAGAGAGTATTTCTACACTTTGCTATTACTGACATCTCTGTGTGCAGTATATAATATATCTGCTGTCCCATTTCGCTAGTTGCCTTGCAGTGGAAAAATTCACTGCAGCAAGTAAACGTGTTTGTTAAAGGTGCAATAAATGCAAATGTTAGCGCATCAAACATGCGCAAACTGGAGCAAATTTAACTAATTTACGTGGCATGTAAACAGTCTTTAATCCCTCAAAATACAGAAGACATCGAACTACCTGAACAAGTTTGGTCATTTTTTTAAGTGTAACATGTTGAAAATAACTTTTATTAATATAACATTACATTAAAGGTGTTAAACTTATTGAAGAAAACTGACAGAACAAAGAAAATAATAAAGGAAAAGAAATTAAATTTATTGAAACACATTTCATTTCTGTTTGACTGCATGAGTAGCATTACTGATCAGTATTTGGTTAATGATTTATAGCCTTGAATTGATTTTGGGGAAAGAACCACTAGGTGGTGGTGTTGACCGCTGTCTGTATATGTTCAGCACAGAGGAAGAAATTCAAGACATGATCCATTTTTTTGCTCGTTCAATCACCTTTTTATGGTGCATCAAGCAAATTTAGGATAAACTGAATAAATGTTTGGATCACGCTGTGATGATTCTGACTGAATGTTTTTATTGGGCGACCTACGACTGTTCCTCTTTCCACATGGTGACATTTACTTGTACCTCCAAAATAAAATCTCAGCGTAGTAAAGGTGAAGTTCAATTTTTCATTCTGCAGCAACAATTTGACCAGATTTATTTTGTAACAAAAGCTACAAGCGTTGTAACAAAGTGTTTTAAAAGTAAGAACAAACCGATTAGGAAATGCACGAGTTTAAGACAGTGACAAAAAAAACTCCGTTCTATTAACGTTCTAACAATTAGACAAAGGTGGTTTTTTTTGTTTGTTTGTTTTTAAAGGCAACTTTAGGTCATTAGATCTTAGTATAAACTTAAATTGTGCAACCAGTAACAGGCAGAAAGAACTGGAGTGTTATGTGTCAGCATGAGTCCTGAGTTTTGCAAATGAAAGTGAGGTCCTGGTTTACACAATGAAACAAAAAGTGTGCTGACAGGTTGCCAGAACACGATTGCACAACTTCTGTCACTTGACACTTCTGCTGTCATGACAGAGAGAAACGGACACATTTTCACTGAAGAAAACGTGAAATGCTGCACGTCTAAGGGAGCAAAATCAAAAAAGGAGTCGTGCTCTTTGTTGTAGTTAGAAAATAAAATTTAATCTATTCAGGGTACCAGGTTCATACAAAGCAAATACACTGAAATACTGCTCAGCTGTAAAGAGTTCTGCTTGTTTTCACAGCTGTTTGACAGCGCGACAGAATGGACACAGACTGGAGAGACTGAAAAGACGAATCACATCAAGTGATTGACAAGCATTTCATAAATGTTTATGTATACAAAGCCGTATAAAACAAGTACAACAATAGACAAGTCCGAAAAAACAAGGGTGTAAACATTTTGTGTATATGTGCTTTTCATGACGCCAGCGTCACCACAAATCGGATCAACCGCTAACTGCCATCGTCGAGGCAGGGTATAGAAATCAACATTAAAAAACAAAAAGATTCTACTCTGTCTGGTGTACTTGTACTGAGTATTGAGTACTAAAAACTCTACACCTGTATATTTCGACTAGAATACAAAGGAAAACTGCAGAGCGCTTGGCCTTTGTGGGCCTCTGCATCGAAACAATGCCACACAATCCACTCTTTTTGTAACAGAGCACCATATTGACGTTAGTGTGTTTCCACGGCGACGTCGTTTCCAGTCGTACTCTACTGTTCCCATTGGTCCCTTTATGTAGAAATGGTTGAAGTAACAGCTAGGCACAGTGGGTGTCAACAACAACACTTCATGCAGAGATGAAACTGGGTGCTTCCAGTCTTCCAATGGACAGAGCCAGCTCGTGTAGCAGTACGACGGACGCCGTCCAACCTCAGGTCTTTGGGCAGAGTCTCCAAAAGTCTTCAGTGTGGAGCTCGAGTGCTTGTTTTGAAATGTGTTGCCAGTTATGTCATCATTTAAATGGCTACCAGGGTGATGCCAGTCTGAGCTTCAGGGACTCCGCGGCCCTGATTCTGCTGGTTTCATTTGGTGTCAGTGGCGAGCTGCTCCAGCAGCGGGTTGGCCTCGCTCTCTGGCGTTTTGACGCTGTCCGTCCTCACGATGCAGGTGGGCCGGTGGAGGTTGAGCATCACCATCAACTGCTGCCTCTCCAGACGGAGCTCCTCGATCTGGGCCTTCAGCTCGGAGTTCACCATCTCCAGACGCTCCGATTCCTGGACAGAGACGTTGAATTATGAGATACGATCTGACAAACAAACTGTTCAGAGTTGTTTACACCAATGACTTGATGTTCTGCAGGCACAGTAAGCTCGCATTAGCCTGATCATGTTAGCTCTGATCATGTTAGCCTGATCATGTTAGCTCTGATCATGTTAGCTCTGATTTGGGCTGAGCAGCTGGAACGTGAACCAGCTGTTCAGGTTACCTGAGGTCAGGTTATTTTCAGCTCATCAGTTCGCAGTGCTGTGTCCTGAACTCACCCTTTGAAGGAAGTCAGTCCGTTCCTTCTTTTTGTTTCGGCATCGCGCTGCTGCTACTTTGTTTTTTTCTCGTCTCCGTTTCCTCCTTTCCTCATCTTCATCCATCTGCAAACACAAAGTCATTTAAAAATGACAAACAGGCATCACAAGACTGTATTTTACAGGAAAAACTCTGAAAATTAAGAAATAAACCACACAGACCTGCTTTCAATGGTAGGAATCATTTAAGTGGGGAAAAACTGTAGTTCAACCTCAAGAGTAGTACCAGTTGTAAACACTAGAGGGGGCTAAATACCACTTACAAAATAAATTTGCTCATCATGCTTACACACTGTATAGGCATGCTTTTATCTTTTCATTTACATTAAAATAATTTCTTTGTTTAATCCTTTAATCCTGACTATAATATTTTATTAACAAGAGAGCATTTGAGTGTTTTAATATTTATTTAAACATGATTCATTGCAAAAACAGTTCCTGAGCAAATGGCACAAGAATTGAAGTAATTCTAAACAGCTGTTTGTTTTTCTTTACATCAATTCAGACTACAAATAAAAATCAGAAAGGTTTGTTTATGATCTTTATGATCCTGTTTATGATCTTTGAGCCTTTTTGTCATTTACTGATAAATATTAGCTGGAAACTGAAGTCGTGCTTTAACAAAATGATAAAAGCTGTCTCCATAGGGTCAGTCTGCAGCAATGTTTGTCTCTCACACACTCTACTTCTGCACTGCTTCCTTTTTTCTCCCCCTCACCTCGGTCTTGATGGTCAGCGGCCTCTTCCCCAGCCTGCCCAGGAAGTGCAGCGGGGACAGCATGGTGCCCAGCTGGCGAAAGTCAGCCAGCTTGAGTTGATCAGTGAGTGTGGTGGCCGAGATGCCCGCCAGCGGGCCCAGGCTTGGCAGGGAGCCCGCCGCCAGCGAGGGGTCAGGTATCTGTCCTGGCATCATGTCCGACCCGGCCACCGCCGCCGCTGTGGGGAGAGAAAAGAGGAAGAGAGGGAGGGATCAGGACAAGAGGGTCAAAACAGACAAAGAGACTCAATGCTACATTTTTAGCACATACAGGGGAAGAGGGGGAGTTTTTGTTGTTTGTAGCCTAAAAACACTGAATTAAAACATTTTGATGTCAACTCAAGCTTAAAGGTTATCATCCTCCCTGATGTTTTGTTGTATTTTTGATGGTCTTTGTTGTTGTTGCTCAGATTTCCTTTTCGTTGATCTGCTCTCCGGTGGTAACATGAGCCATACTTTCATATCCTCCTTCCGTTATCACATTTTAAGCATCAGACATTACGTTTGATCTTTATAGTTCTGGCATTCTGTCATCAAAAAAATGATCTGACGGCCTTCTGTCCTTGTCATCAAACATCTTTCTAAATAACGGTTTCTGTTTCCACGAATGCCTTCAACACTGACAGCTTTGACAGCTGTGTTATCTTCTGAGTCAGCAGCCGGCGAGAAAACAAACTTCACACTGTCAGCAGCTCGACACTCATCTCTGTAGTTTCACATGCGAAGGGAAGCCGTGAAG
Source organism: Naso minor (assembly GCA_029874875.1). Lineage (NCBI taxonomy): Eukaryota > Metazoa > Chordata > Actinopteri > Acanthuriformes > Acanthuridae > Naso > Naso minor. The sequence continues at coordinate 8,764,478 of JAQFJB010000010.1, read as the reverse complement.
CCCTTTGGCACAATCACATAAACTGTGGCCTCTCTCTCACACTTGTGCTTCTCATAATTTACAGTGTTTTTTGTGTTTTTTTGTTTGTTTGTTTTTTTGGAATGTTGATTTGGTTTTCATAAGAAGAATTCAAAGGATATCAAAAGTGCACGTGTCAAACAGAGCAGGTAACACTGCCGCCCTCGTGCAACAATTTGGGGCAGTTTGGAAGTTTCGAAGGGTTGACCACAGCACTTTCTAATGTAATCAAGGAGGAATGAGAGGCAGAGAGAAGAGAAAGCAGAACTCGTACAGGCCTGAAGGAAGTGGCAGGAGAATTGAGACGTCGCTCTAATTACTGTAAGACTGAGAGTTGGAAACGTCTGATGGCCAAATAAAAAACAAATGTTACAGATGGGAACAGTGAAACATGAGCTGCGCTACCCTGCCCATCGCTGCCATTTCTGGGGAAAGGGAGAGTGAGAAAATTTTACAAGTCTGAGAAGAAACCGCTCCTCTTACTGTTCAGTATTAAAGTAGAAAAACACCAAGAAATACTCATCGTCCAGGAGGTAAAGACGTAAAACATAAAGACAGACATTCATGTCCCGTTTTACATTTTCTGCAGATTAAACGTTCACTGCAAGGATCAAACTCTTTGACAAACTCCTGCATGACTGATACAGCCGAACAACTCATACTTCCATACATCTTTGCGCTGAAAAAATCTTGGCTAAGATGCG
>JAQFJB010000010.1:8336860-8351359 GCA_029874875.1 Naso minor | reverse complement strand
CAACAACAACAAGAATTTGTTGAATTCTCCAAACAGCATAAGTAAAACTACAGATTTTCATCTCCTGGGTGACTTGCGGTATTGACATTTAAAATTGATGTTTACAGCAGGGATGCGAGCAGCAAACACAGCATGGCCTCCATACCCCAGAGTTTTTTGAAAAGCCAAAATAACCTGAAACTTTTTCAAATGTAGCTTGCTGCATGTGGGCATGAGCTCACCTGGCACTGAGCAGTCAGACTAGGAGGGAGGCACAGACAGAGGGGGGTCCGCCTGGCAGAGCTCCAGTGCTCTCTTGTTAAGGCTGGAGTTGATAAGACGAGACTGATCAAATTTTCCAGGTTGTCCAGCACAGAGGCCTCAAACATAGAAAGATTTTTGTGTGTTTGGCTCGTCAGCCACCAAAGGCAAAATTCTCTTCTGTTTCAGTCTTCTGTGCACAGCTGAGAAGACTTTAGTGCCTTGCTCAAGGGCACTCTAACAGGGTTAGTGCTTATTATCACGGACCCTCTATTTATTAGAAGGTCTAGTTACAAATTTTAGAGTTGTTTTCCAACTATCAGCTCAAAAAAGGAGAGCCTTAAAGTGGTGATAGATGTTGGGATGTTCTAACAGATCGATCTTGTATGATTTTAAAGTAAAAAGAGCGAACAACCTATAAAGGCATTTGCTGTGTAGAGCTGTGAGGCATGGACAGGTTTTTGACAAAGAGAATTCATCTTGCAGAAACGTTTTCAACGAATCTCAAGATATGATAATTGGATGCTTTTGATGCTCAAATAAAAGGTTTGACGTCTGCAGCTATTCCTGAACTCTAACATTAGAATGGGGAGCAAAAATCACAAGAGGATTGCAAATTTCTCAAGTATTAAGACTAAAAACTGCCAGTTTCTCACAATGCACTGCTCTGTTGACAGGTAGGGATTCGAAAATAAAAATAAATCAAATTTAAGTCTTCTTGATGAAATGTCTCTTCTACTTAACTGATCCTCCTTAGATGCTCTCTGATGGATACAACTGGAGAATGAGTGTTGTATTTAATAACTTAACATAAAATTAAAATACAGACCTCTTACTTCCACCGCAGTCATTGTCCTTCTAATTTTTCTATAATGAGTTTTAATATCTGCACATCAAAGGGAAAGCAAAGCGGGCACATCCTGCTATGTGGGAAGTTAAAGACCTTTAATGAATTACTGAAGATTTAAAGGTCATTATTTTATACTGACCTCAGTATTTTATGCAACACCTGGTGAGCAATGACGTTGAATCCTTAAATGAGTGAGTGAGTGTGTCTCCTAAGGGGATGAATGAGGAAATTTCATTTACATGTTTTTGTGACTGAAATTATTTTGTCAATGTATGCAGTTTACATATGCTGTGCAGGATTTAATATGATCCAAAAATACATACAGTATTGTTACCTGTTGCCTTGCAACACCATGGGATTTTGTGCTACGTGTGTGGCTCCCCCTATTGATACAAGACTGTTGTGCCGACTGTTGTTGCCATTAGATGCACTGAAGAAGGGCGGCTTGCCGAAACGTCCGTGTGGGAATATTAAAAGGTTCAATGGGAGTCGCTATCCGTGTTTTCATTTTTCATTTCTGAGTAAAGAAGTTTCCCCGTCACACTTCAGTCCCATCCTTGCTGACCATAAAGCTGTGTGCACACAAAAAGCGGATTTAATTTAATTTGATCTAATTTGCGGTGTGATGAAATTACATACAAAGTCAAGGGCATGATGTAAAATCGCGTTGGGCGCCGTGTCGGGATGGCTGCGAATTGACGCGTGAGGGACGTAATTTTCGCTTCCAACGCGTCTTCGCACAAGTTCAGAGTATTTAACTTCAGCGATTTGATCAGGCGATGGTAACCTAAAGATCAAGTGATGCAAAAAAAATTTCGCTTTTGATGTGTACACAGTTTAAGAACTCAGATTACCATAATTTTTCTAATAAACCAGGCCACAGATTGTGTTAAACTGACACTGTCGCTTCTGTTTTGACCTGTGAAACGTGTGTTTGTTTTAATGAAGAAGAAAAGTTTGCTAATCTCAACGAAGGCTGCAGTTTGTAATCGGCTTTCTGGCAAAGTCACAATCTTACTTCCTTAAGTTAAAAAGTGCTGAGGAGAAGTTTTAGAATAAAAGGTAAAATATGCATTTTAATGGATGTATCACTCCACATCTCAGGATTATGAGGATTATGGATGAGGCATTTCACAAGATTAAGCTAAGCAACATGATTGGAGAACAGCATATTTTTTGGGCCACAGTCTCTCTCTTTTTTTTTTTTTCCCTGTGCTGATTCAGGCAAAATTACACCTTATTGATTTCTTCATTATATCGACACAGCTCACTCAGACAGAGCTGGATATAAAGAGACACGGATATAACAGAGAAGGTAATATCAAAACAAGAAATTTAAAGTGACATTTCCTCCCAAAACTATTTTTTGAAACGGAGCACTAGCTCAACCAATCAAATCGATCCCTTTAGGTCTGGTGAAAAATGGTATAACTAACTATTAGTTAGCAAGCTGGTAGCTTGGTCACGATTGGGATAATAAGTTCACACCACACCTGTCTCAAAATTGCCTTTTTAATCATATTACCTTTGGGAGAATTTTATACTTCAGCTAGGGGGTGATAAGGTTAGTAAGCTATGCTGGCTTCAGCACTGTCGAGACAGCTTGCTATTGGACAATCATGCAAAACTGCAGGTCAGAGTTAACTAAAATTCAACTTGAGATAAAAAGTTAATGTAGATTTACCTCACAAACATGAACAGATCTGCTTATTGTTATTACTTCATTAACTGATTTGGCTGTTGCAAATGATGGTGGGATCAGGCATCAATAATTTGGATACTTAATATCGATTTGACTTTTTTTTTTTAACACTGCATTTGTTCTCTAAGGACATAATGATCAGGAACACCTCTTACCGTGTCTTTCTGTACTTTGTGTGATTCATCATCACGCCTTTAATCCACCAAATGTTGCCCTCTCATTTATCATTGCTCTTAAGCCGATGGTATCTCACTATGTACACAACCAAAACAAAAACATGAGAAGTCATTTAACTCCAGAGATCTTCCTAAAACTCAAACTCCTCTATCCAACTATACAGACGGACAGCTGTGTAACTGTGAAGAACAAAACAGTTTGGACTGTGGCAGAAAATTGCCTGGATATAAAGCTATCATAGCTATCACTCTATCCAAACCTCCTTAGAGGAAGCCTCCACTACCTAAAGCTTTTTTCTTCTTTGTACCTCCTTCATAAAGAGAGAAAGAGATTGAAGAAAAGCTGAAATTGAATCCAGAGCTTTCAAGTGAAGGTTTTTAGGCCCTTAACGTAGTTTTCTGCTCTCATTTATCCAAAACACTGCACATATACTACTATAATGTCTGTACGATGTGTTCACCAAAGGAAAAACACACAACTGCACAGTAATGAACTCCTGCTTTACACTTTAAATCAAATTCTACATCCGAGCAACGAAACTTGATGACAAGGAGAACAAAATGAGTCCACATGAATGTTGACATCCCCGTATCATTTTTATACAGCTTTTACAATCTCTTCCTTTAATTCATAAACATGGGTGTTGTGAAATGGAAAGGGTCACTGGGTCCTGAATTGTCATTTCCTTTTTTAGTATTGTAAAACTGTTATTTTAGAGTTGGCCTTAAGAGGTACCATATGGAATTTTTGACCACTGACCTCTTTGACCACAGTCTGAGTAGCTGAGTGATGAAGTGGTACCATTGGTTGACAACCGCCTGCTGAGGTTTCCCCTCTGGCCATTGCTATTTCAAAATTACTGGGTAAGAAAAGCTCTGAATTATGTCCCTGATAGCTGGAAGTGCATAAAAGTACACTTTCAGAATAAATATTACTGGGGAAGGAAATTTAATATCCAGGACTTCACAGTTATAGACACTACCACTGACTGGTGTTACTATTTGGACCAAGTTTAGCTTATTGATCATCTGCACTACAGCTATTCACAAGGTTTCAAACAAGCCTTGTTCTATCTAATGAATGTGTGAGCATGTGGGCAGCATATACTCCTGCCACTGCTTTCGCACTCCTCCACTGATCAACAGTTGGTGGCAGTAAAGGGGCAAAAAACTGTAGCAATGCGCCTATGTTAATGACTGCATAAAGACAGAGGAGAAAGCAGTTCCTCAAAAGTGAAGCCAAAACATTTGAATCATCCCCTGGTGGCAGGATGCAGTATCCGTCATAAACCCCGCCCCCTCTATGTTAGCAGATGAGACGTAAGTCATACTGAAGAATCGAAGGACGTGACAAAGCAGTTTTCCAAAAAGATGGTTTCTGTGATTTTTTTCAGCTCTTATCCCTCAAGTGAATGTTCAAACGATGGTGGCGCCTATATCAGGGATTTTGTAAAATTTATATTTGTTTTCTGTAAATGCAAACTTTGTGCTTACTTATTTGTGTTGGTGCTTTAATTTAACTTGTAGGACTAGTCACTTAGTAGTCCTTACTTTCTGACAACAAATTTATTTTTTATGATTAAATGTACTTGATTCTTGATTCTTTGATAAATCATAGATCATAGATAAATCATTTACTTTTGTACAACTTCCAAAAATTCTTTTCCAAAACCGTCACTGAGAAGCACAAAATAATGATACCCAAGCTATTTGCAATCCAATGTTTGCCCCTTTTTGGATCTGCCTCCCATGTGGGTACAATCAGTTTGCATGCTTTTTAAAGTACTAATTAGAGTTTACAGTGCACAATGGATGGAACTGGAGACGTGTCATTCATCCTCATTTATAGTCCTTGGCTGACAAAGACAGTGAAGAGCAAATATAAGCTGCCAAAAGTGTAAATTTCGCACAAATTAAAATACTCAGAAAACCAGCCTTCTCATTGTTTAATGAGGAGGAAAATTGCATCCTAAAGGACTGTTAGACCTCAAGGATACACACAATGCATTTGTAAACATTAGTTCACAAGAAGACTCCACAGGGTACCTTTAAGTTAATTAGCATTATTTCATTAAGAAAAAACACAAAGCGACACTTTGTCCTCAACCTGTTACGTAAAAAACCTTGGAAGAGAAAATGCAAAATGGTAGAGTAAATAAATAATGAATGATAAAAAGAGATTAACTGTTTGACAACATGCAACTGAGACTCAGTTTACATAATAAATACATCAAGTCTGGTGGCGCCTCGTTAAGCGTGGAACAGTTGGAACTCCAGCTGGTCCGGAGCGATTCAGTGGAGGGGCTTTCTTGTCTGAGGTCTTTGCCTGGTGTCAGACTGTGGCAGGGCAGCAGAGACACCCTGCACTCTGTAGTGTCAATGGTTTACAGCTGGGAGGCTACATAATAAGTCCCACTGTGTGTCTCCCTCTTTTCATCTCCAAACTGGCTGTGGGGCGCGCTGATGCTCTGCTCGTGAGCCTTTTTTTTAATTTGTGAAGAGGAAAAATACAGTATGAACAATATGGTAATGTGCTCACTTAACCTTTAACGGCTAAGAGGAGTCTCCAGTTGGTGCGTGGCATCGCGTCTAATTCATCTCATCTCCTCTTGTGAGCATCCAGCAAAGTTTAGATGTGAAAAAGCGCAACAGTAGGAAGGAAAATTTGAAGGGTAATTGCTCTTTTGAATCAGCAAGTAAATGTCTCTACTATTTCTTTCTCTTTTATTGAAGTTAATAAAGGGTTTTTTTTTGCATTTTTCTTTATTAATAATGTAAAAAGCACTGTCTTGCTGCAGAGTGAGCCCCCAAGTTATACGTACCCATGTCACACCACATCTCAGCAGCTATATGTTTACCACAGCAATCCCGGTTAATTCTCGTGGACTCTGCGGCGTGTGGCAGTCAGTCAATGAGGTCTTAAAGGACATCGGCTGAACTACACACCTTATTCTGCCTGTCCAATCTCCTAAATCCTTTCAAGTGCTTTGTGCTATTTGCCATGCTGGTTAAGAGTGAAAATACTGTGGCTAATGCTGCAGTACTGTAGCACCTAATATCCCTTGGTAGGGCAGGCATGGCTGATTTATTATTATCTAACGATGGATGTTAGAGTTGGGAATTGGGGCCAAGGTCAGTGGATCAAAAGGGATTTGTGGTTAGTAAAATGTCAGTCTGATCCAGGCGTGGAGGCCAGCACGCAGTGATACACGTGTACCAACGCCGCAGGGATTCCAGCATGGTCACTCTTTCTGTCATTCAACACAAACACACTGCAGGTATCCAAAGCCATCAGTCTGATAAAGGCCTTTCATTGAAAATACTAGAATTGCACGAGTTTCTCCCTGACAGCCGAGGATATTTCCCGAAAATTACTTTCACCCAACCTGCCTTAAAATCTAAAATACATTTCTCGGTATCTTTCTCTCTGGAGTTTTATCTTTGACGGTCTATACCAGAGGTGAGAACATCTGTCAGGCAATTCAGAAATACAAAAATAAATAAATAAATCTCTGAACACGAAATAACTTGAAATAGTAGACCAACACGTCCTTCTGGATGTTCCCAGAATGCAACACACACGCAGTAGTTGGATAGTAGTATTGCATTTTCCAAGAGAAATGGACAAACAATTGTTTTTGTAAAGTAAAAGACAATCCAGTGTTTTCTGATTTGTTTCTAGGGATACAAATAGTCAATCTTGCATGTCATAACAGCTCAAAACACACTAAACTGAGCGAGTTGCAAGGAAATTATGTGCTTAGACAAAGTCAACAGTCTTCGACAGAATAAAGCTGCATTTTCATGGAATCAGGCAGACAGCGGGAGACACCCGTGAACTGCACGGGATAAAACAGTCCGACGGAACAGAGGGACAGCAAAACGAAACATCCATGATGATGTGTTGTTAAGGTGATGTCATATTGTTTACAAAGAAATGTATAAAATACATTAAATGAAATTCATTTGTGACCATTATTTTATGTAACTATTCTAGTTATGCATGTGGCTGTAAAATGTAGTTTTCTCTTAATTTTCTATTGCAAATTTAAAACAACAGTTAAACTCAGTCAGCTTTGTGCTGATCACCTTCCATGTATCGGCTTTTCATGTGACATCTCGGTGGGTTTTCAGGCTGTGGGAAATACAACTCTGGGTATTATTGCACCAAAATAATCAGCTTCTCACCGTCGAGATCGGACATGTTTTCCTTGCATGAGGCATTTTAGGAGTTACGTAACATCCATTTGTATACGCTGTTGTGAGGGATGGTAAAAAGTTCAAATAATTTAACTTTTGACGGCAATGCCACCTGCCGTTACCGTTAGTGGCATTCTCTGCTGGCATCACCAAATTTTACAGTCCTCCTCTCATCCGCTTAAATGACATCTGGTTTGCCGTCTAACGTGCCTGATTCCACGTGAATGCAGCATAATGGAGCCCAACATGAAGCTTTAACAAGACGTCATTCTGACAGAGACATTATGCAGGCAAGTTTTGTGGTGAGCGAGCTACCAGTTGAAGAGCTGGAATGTCATTCAAAGGAAGGGAGTTAATAGTGGAGTACTGCTATGGAGCACCGGACAAAGTAAAACTGCTCCAAAAGTGTCACATTGTCGAACATTTCATAGAGATAAAGAGAAAACTTGTCTTGGAGCTCAATGATAGCAAGAGGCTGTGTAATTTGGCCTCCAAGGTGAAACTAGGAATTATCTCTCAGAGTTAAACCTCAAGCTTTAAGGTTCTAACCAGCTTCTCAGATTTTTAGCTGTAAAATCATCTGAAACTAATTTCAAACTGTGGCAGGTGCAGCAAGAGTGAGGTAACACTGTAAATTTTCCTTCTCTGCAAGAACAAAAGCCTGCTGTGATCCAAGTATGCTAGTGAGGGCGCAAAACTGCTTCAGGCGGTTTCACGACATGAAAACTAAACTAAAGGAACAGAACATATTTGTTGCACCAATTAATGTGGAACCGACTGATTTGATTGACAAAGTACAACCTGCTGACTGACACAAACCTAAAAAACCAGCTGTGAGGGGCGACATCATCACTACGAGTGATGGATCCTTAACTTCAGTAAAAGTATCAATACTTCACTGTATAAATACTTTAATACGAGTTAAAATCACGCGTTCAAAACCTTACTTGGTTAATGGATGTAAGTATCGTTAGCAAAACGTACTTCAAGTATTACAAGTAAAACTGCTCATGTTCACTGGAGCTGCAATGGGGGGGCACTGAGACCTTTTAACCCCTGACTTTTAAATGACAGGGTAATAACGTGGTAATAACGTCTAAAGTAGAAATTCAGTCACACAGATAATGTGACCAAATGCCCCCAGTGAGAAGAGGCAGCAGAGGGAGCGCAGTTCACACCACAGTGTACTTGTACAAAAACTGTAAACTAAACTGAGATAGAAATGAACTGCATCACTCTGTATCGGACCGGGGTGGCAGGATCACGGTGAAGTGCACCGAAGCGCCGCCTCCATGCGGTGCCCATGACAACCAGTTGGGCTGTGCAGACAGACAGCAGTGATCGTTTCAGCATCGTGTATTTCTTTATTTGCCACGAGCGATTCTGGCAAAAAAAAACAAACCAAAACAACACTGTCACCGTGCCACTGCTGTCTACCAACTCCCCCAGTTAATGATATCACCTGCAGCGATTTCATAGCAGCGGAAATGAGCAAGTCTCAGTTTGCGCAATTATGCACGAAGCACACGGAGCAGTCATGTTCACAATTACTCCGGAGCTTCATTGTCTTCAGAGGTTAGAAGTTTAATTCTGTTTTCTCTGTCCTGTCAACTTTATTCTGTATCTACAGTTTTCAGTTTTGCTGCTAAACAGTGCCACCATATTTGATGCTATGGCACTACTGCACACATGGAAAAGTTTAAACACTAAAAGCAACCTCTTGGATTATAAAGTATACGGTTTAAGAAAACACCATATACAAGCCGAGCTTCATTTGCACAAGATATTGCACAAAATATTTCCCGTATATTTTACTATAATATCTGATGTTTTTGGACCAATTTTACTGTTGCATTTTGTGTATGCTGCATTTTACTGCTGTAGTTTTCGTGAAGGTTTACCTACATTCTATAGGCTACTGTTGGCTAGTTTCAACTACAGCAATGCATCATATGCTGTTTGATCTTTAGATGTTTGTGAGTGAGAACTATGTATTTCTATACATTTATGAATTAAGCTTTGTGACTTCATGTTTAGTAACTCCGAGAGTTTATTTTGCCTAAGAAAGAGAAGAATTTCAAAGGCCAAAGTCATTAAATTTGAAGATATATGACTTTCACTGGACAGAAAGGGTACGAGAAATTGGAGTATTAAAAAGTAACTAGTAACTAAAGCTGCTAAACAAATATTATGGAGTAAAAAGTACAGTACTTGCCTCTGAGATGTTGTGGAGTAGAAGTATAAAGTTGCATAAAATGGAAACACTCATGTAAAGGACAAGCACCTTGAATTGGAGCTTAAGTACAGTAATTGAGTCAATGTATTTAGTTACATTCCACCACTGATCACTACCAGCTGACCTCAGACGCTTTGCCAAGAGAAGCAGTTTGAGCCACAGACAGTTCAGTCAATGTGCTCAATAATTAAACATGGCTCTCAAAGGATGATTCAAAATAGGAAAATGTTTCACCTCTCTGGTCTAAATACTTTTCTGTACCGTGGCCCAGGCTTTAAACTACTCACTCATCAATGAAATTATCCAATTTTACACGGAGTATTACAAAAACAAACTATTCACAGTTGATTTTTTTTATCCTAAAAACCCCATTCTGATTAAAAATGCAAGCTTTCCTGGTTTCCTCCTTCACTCTACGCGTGCATTTCTCTCTTACCTCATACTCCACATACTCCTCTTCCTCCACCTCATAGGAAACAGTTTGGATCTTGATGTGTTCGCCATCCTCCAGCAGCTTCGCCTGGGGATCTTCGGTGCCGGGCGTGTCTGTCCCTGCTGTGTTGGTTGCCTCCTTTGCCTTCTTCTCCGTGAAAGTGGTCTCACAGCACTCACTTTTATATTCCTTAGCCTTGATGCTGCCGCTGTCCTCTTTGTACAGGATGAAGTTGGGCCTGTAGAAGGCCTCCACTGCCAGATGCAGAGAGGTGGCGTCCAAAAGCTGCTGAGATTTTACCTTCCCGTTGGTGTTGTAACTTCCTCCACTCACTACATTGCCATTATTCACCTTTCCTCCTCCTCCCTCACCTCCACCACCACCTCCTCCTCCTCCTCCTCCTCCAGCAAAGTAATTAATGATATTTTCCTGGTACTGGTTATTAGGGAAGTCGCCCCCATAACCATTAACCATGTGCTTACTGTTTTTGTCCAACAACGGATTCTGGAGCTCACTGAGATTCTCCATAGCAACAGGAGCCAAAAGATAAGCGGCTGGAGCCTCTTTGTGACGTTCGCTCTTGCACAGAAATGAGAAAGTGACAGGTGAAAAAGGGCAGGACGCACTCCTCAACGCCGTGTGTTGATGTCAGCAAAGGAGTTAATGGCATTCAGCATACGGCACTCTGAGATCTGGAGAGGAAACAGTAACAGAGAAAAGGAGATTTTTTGGATTCAATATAAAATCTGGAAAGAACATTTTATTTGACGTCTACCAGCAGGTAACAGTTTACCGAACACTTGCTCACATCAGATCAAAGTTTAGCTGTCGTTTCTCTCAGCAGCAGCAACTTTTCAAGCATCCTGCTTGTCAAGAGCTGCACTCTGCAGATGATTCAATTAAGTTTCATTTGCTTCTTCACTGCTGACACATTAAGTTACACACACACACACACACACACACACACACACTAGTAGAGTAGTGTCAGAAATACATGAAAGCATTGAAATCTGTTTTATAATTTTACTGTGATTGCTGCATCGTTTGGGCCATCGAGGTCATGTTACACTTACAAAGCTTAGATGGCAGAAACGTTCCACTTTCGGGTAAAGGAATACTGACATTTAAACTGAAGTTAGTTTGACGTTGGTTGACTTAAGGGTCAATCACACGTGGCACCGAGTGCGGCGTGGCACCGAGTGCGGCTGCTCTAAAAATGCCTTGAAAGCACATCAGTGCAAAAATACAGTCAGTATTAACTTTAAATTATTTTAACTTTTATGCGTGCCGAAAAACCGCCAGAAAAACATGGCACGCAGCAATTCAGTTCAAAAAGAGAGATGCGCCCAACAGGTGTGCTGTACCACAGGAAGACAATGGTTTCACTGGCGATGGTTTTACTGGCGATGGTTTTTCAGCGACGCTTCTTGGTATGATTGGCCCTTTAGACTCTACTGTGTAAATACATGATAACAAAAAAAAAGATAATGATGATGACAAGTATTTTAGAATCTCCAACTGTGCCACATTTCTATGGCAACACCAAGGGTCAGAAAGATCTGAATCTTTCAAGCAACTTACTATTAAATTGTAAAATTTAATCATTACCGCTGCTTATCTTGATACTCCAGATGTTCGAATGAAAAATTTACTCAACTGAATGTTGTTTTAGCATTTAGATCTGCCGATTTAAACTCTCTGAAAACAAGGAGAGGAACCTACTAAATAAATAATAACAAACAACCAAAACCATGACATAAACAAAACTAAAAAATATCATGGTTGTAGGGAGAGAGAAAAAAGAAAGAATATCATGATGTGCTCTACTTCTCAGTTGACACCTTTGACCTTTGTCTGATTAATCTACGTCTATAATAGAAATGACAAAAGCAGATTATTTGTTTGGGCCCTGACCCAATGCGTACAGTAAGACCCGCTGACTGCACTATTTCTAAAAGCTTAAAGGTATTTCAGCATGACACATAAAACCAAATTACATCATGGTGATGGGATATGGACAACAGCTTGTTGGTGCACAGGTCAACAACTTGTACAATAATCACCTTCAAGACAATTCATTTTATTTTTTCTGGTCTTTTGATCACTTGTGGTCAGAAACCTCTACTGATATTTGGCAAACACAATTTGATCATTATTCTGTTTAACCTTCACATTCTCTGCTTGACGTCATATGAAGGGAACAGACATGCAGCACACGTGACCTTTCACAAGAGGCTAAAGACAAGTGATGATGAAAATATCAGCATCTTAACTAAGCTCTTATACTCCCTTACTATTTTTTTGCTGCAGTTCTCAGTCACTTAATCTCTCTTACACTTCTTCATTTTGCCACAACATAGATTTTTGTTCGAAATGCTTTTCATGTTTTCTGGCCCATGAATAAAATAGAAACCCCAGCACGCTCGCAGGCTTCCTGGAGCTCACTAAGCACCGGACAGCCAACAAAGTTTTTGTGATTCCTCCCCGTCGGACCTCCTGCGACTAAAAGTGCTGACATTGTTGTTCCACATCAGTGCGCCCTTTGGTTCATGTATACCGCGCACTCATGCAGTTCCTGAGTCAGTTGACTGAAAGTGTGGGGGCTCACAAATTCTCATGAAAAAGTTAACATGAGCAGGTGCTGAGGTTGCTGTCTACTTCGGAAGCTACTGCTGCATTACACCGCTGATTTCTGGGACAGGACGGTCTCTGGTATCTACTTTGCTAGAGTGTCCTTAAAATGCTGCAACCCTGCCAAGTGCCAGCTCCGGGGGAGATGATCAGATGCTAAAAATTAGCTGCGACCTCCTGGGTGGTTGTGATGAATAATCCAAACTGATTTTGTGGACATGAACTGCATCTATTTATCAGTTCCAACTGGGTGTCAAGCTCAGTTTTTGCATACCCTTGTCTTTAAAATGTCAGAAAGCATTTCCTTTTTCTAATCCAAGGACAGCCTTTTAAGTTAAAGGAACTCCAAATAGCATTTCAGCATGAATAAATTACTACTGCATAAATATTGAAACATCGCTATGATTAGCATAATCACGTATGACAGTTTGCAAGAGGCCATCTACTTCTACTGGATTCTGCACCACAGTTTTAGATTTTGGGGGAATCTTGCAGCTCAAAAAAATATGCTTTTCAAAAACTCAAAAAGAAGAGCATTCAAAAATAGGTAAAAATTTCAAACTTTTTTCACAGCCTCAGACAAAAATGCCCTTTGTAGAGAGATTTCCAGTTGACCTCGTCTGGGCAAGACCAACCACAACTGTTTATCAAATATGGGGTGAGTTTAATATGATGACAGCACAGAGGAGCGCCATTCAAAAACAAACAATATGGCTTCCTTTCATGGAGCATGAAATCTGTTGAATCTGCTTTTGTGAAAGTATTAAACAAACTGCCTGTATATTTTCTCAAAACAGAGAATAAACAATTAAAATATCCAGTGTGGTGGCACCTAGTGGTGTAGTTGCAGACTGCACTCAAGTAATTATCCCTCCACTCTACCGACACTTCCAAGCTTGTTGGACAAGGGTTCTCAAACTTAATATTTAAAAGTCCGAATCTGATTTCTATTCAAGGTTAAAGGTCCAAAGTGGGAACAACTGATGATAAGCAAACTTCTCATTAAATTTGCTTGTAAGTTTAAGACAGTCTAAGACAAAATACATTTAGTTTTCTTAAATTTCTCTCGCATCTCCTGTCTCTCATTTCCCTTGACAGAGCCTCGGTTATTTCATGTAGAACACCCCTCTACTACCTCTGCGTGAGAGAAGGGTTTCTGTTGTTGCCCAGTAGCCTGGTGAGACCAGTCAGATCTTGCAAGATTCACATTCGTTTCTCTCCCGCAGGTTGTGGGAGACATTGTGAAGCTCGCTGGTCTCACCAAGCTAGCTGCCCAGCATCCAGGCCACTCAGAGAGAGGCGTCAGTAGCTCTTCCTTGCTGTGTCACAGATATCACAAACAACTTGTTTACTGACAAACAGGAAGATCCTAACTGTCAAAATTTTGCTGTTGTCACCTCTGTATTCTGTGGATATTGCTGTGTCATAGTGGCGTTAAACATTTTCGCTCTTCATAACGCCAACTGTCTGTGCAAATTAAACACATGGGCTTCATGTTGGATCGGGGCAAAACGAACAAATATCTCTCTTGTCAACTCAACTTTGAAAACTTAGGGGATTTTTTTCGATCAACTTTTCTTTTCACATTTGGATAATGACAACAAAGATAGTCAATTATTAATACAAGATTCCCCACTCTGCACCCTGCCAATAGTGTGAAATGGTGTATACACTTCCCATCTCCTGAGTGGGTGGAGCATGGAGACAGTTAGGAACCACCATCCCTCCACCTCGTCTGGAAGTGTTATAATGTCGTGTGAATGGATTAAAGCAGATGGATTTTGTGTCGCATGATATTTGTTTGAACTTTTAATTCATGGTTTCACCTATAAAATTATTTAAATGTCCGTTTATGTCCGTTGTGAAGCAAAGCGGGAAGCTCCGGTTCCCAAGTCTCATGAGAGTGTGTTACTGAGACACAGACAGGTTTGGAACAAAGTTCATTTTCTCCTTATTTGTGTGTCTGAAAAATGACATTTTAGTGTCAGAATGTTCAGAAGATATGTGTCTGTGAAAAATGGGTCCAATATG
>JAQFJB010000010.1:8231026-8243830 GCA_029874875.1 Naso minor | reverse complement strand
AACTACACCAAATCTATTAGCAAATTATTCTAACTAGATATACAACTGCAGACATGGAGGTCTTTTGTAAGAAGAGCACCTTAGCCTGATGATTTATTAACATTTACAAGTGCGGATTATTTTTGCTAATGGCTTCCAAGAAAATGAGACATGAATGCCCATGTAATAATATTAATAAAAATAGGACATTATAGGCATTTGTAACTGCAGAAATGGATGTTCATTAGAGGGCTTGACCTCATTACTATTTATTGATGACTTACCAACAGTAATAACTACAAATCAGATTAATTATTGCCACAGAGAGTGTCAGTGCTGGACAATCCTTCAAAACCTCTTCATCAACAGTGTTCTATCTGTTAATTTCAAGTCTTTATAGGATATGTGCTTCAGTCTTCTGCGTGCCTGTTCACCAACCCGACAATTTAAAATGGTTTTCACAGGTGAAGGTACTGGAAGAAAAGGCTGAATATGAATAGGATAGATTTTAACCAAGGAGGACCTTTTTTCATCAATTAAATTGTTCATTCATGCTCCGACAGGTGACCTTTTCAGCTACTTAGTGTCCAACAAGAAAGAGGACAAATTAAGCGATTAATGTAATGATGTGAAGTCATAACAGCAGCTCTAAAAGCAAGCCAGTTTCTTAAAATAACTGTCCAACAGCTGTCTACGTCCATTCAAGGTCTTCAGTTCATCCAAACACTGCCTGATATCCTCTTCAGTTTGTTTCAGCATTTCCTAGATTTGTTTTCCCCAGCAGGTGCATCGAAGCGGTGACCTTTATGTGACTTTTCTTTCCGCAAACCGGCACACTCTCTTGCCTGTCCCCATGGATTTAACAGGATTCTCTACAACCAGACCACTTTATTCTATTTTATCTCTTTGCTCAAGCACATAAGGAATGAGTAAAATTCATGCTCTCAAAACATGATTTTCATGTATTTTACATTGTGTAAAATTACACTGCATTGTGTGAAGGCGCCTATTCAGATAAAGTTCTGCAGCTTGTGTTATCTGCTTTCAAATAGTAATTACATAAATACATGATTCTGCTTTTGTGTAGAAGAAAAGTAAGACCTTTTATAATCCATCATTAAAGCCAACTTCAAATAAAATACAAAAATAATGTTTCCAGTAATGTAGATCTGAAAATACAAATAATTAACCCCATTAATTTGTTTTTAGTCTCAGAAAGCTGCTTTTGTATAAATGACTGTGCTTTCATTTGTATGTGCAACTACAACTCCTCGTTCTCCCCTCTGTTTGGTTCTTCATTAGACAGAGAAAGGCCAATTATTTCCAACAGGCTTGCTGAGGAGTGACCTCGGGAGAGAGAGAGAGAGAGGAGAGAGTTTTAACAATTATACCACCTCCAAGATAAGAATTTGATCCATTTTCTCTGAAGTATTTGGCAGCTGGCACATCCACCGTGCACTCCCAAACCCTCTAAAGAGAAAGTCTGTCTGCTCCTCATTTTTTGAACTGAAAAATCTGTCTTCCTGTTGACTGTGGAGAGAGATGTGAATCAGAGAGTGGAGACAGATGGGCTTTTACCAGCTCAAAGTGTGGGGGAAAAGACGCCTAGATGACTTTTTTAACCTTGGCCACATCATGTTCGCTCACTCGTCACTGCTTTAGTGGGTGTGAGGCAGCACACGACTGGCCTATCAACAGGAGTTTGAGTGGCATGAAATAGAGATTAAAAGCAGTGCAGCTCAACAGGAAGAGAAGCATGGCACAAATAAACTCAATCAAGGACGGAGTAGCAATGTTTTTCTGGTGCTATTAAGTACCAAGGGGCAGTGAAAACTATTATATTCAGAAGTGTGTGTGAAGATGTGCATTGATGGTCGTGTATTTCTTTGCAGGCACCTGTGACAGCCACACCATTCATTAGCAAACTCTAATCACTTAAATGAGCATATATTCAGTGGAAGCTGCAAATAAACCCTGTGCCCTGATTGATTTTAGAGCAAAAGAAACAATCAGCCAGCCACCAATGCTGTGAAGCTTTGGTGTGAGTGTGTGAGTGTGTGAGTGTGTGTGGGGTGCTTTGGATTTTCAGCAGGAAGAGTGATGAGATTAATGTATGCAATAATTGGGGTGATCGAGGGTCAATGCTGGATCCTTAATGAGGCTTTTGGTTCTGGGTACAAGGTGCCCTCTCATGAATGACACACAAGAACCAACATGTTTTAAGCCAAGCTGAACAGAGTTCAGGCTGTTTCTAGAAAAAAACAACAGGTAGAGCAGATGTAAAAGATGGAAGGACGTTACTGACCGAGCTTGATATTATAGTGAGAATGCAAGTTTCCAAGGAAATGCACAGAATAATCATCAGTCAATCAATCAGTCTTTATTTATATAAACATGCCAAAATGCAATTCGAAGTGCTGTACAGTATAAGGACAATGCGGACAAATGTCACTCATGATAGGAAATCTGATTGTAGTATCTTTGATGATAACAGTTTTACATTTCAAGTCATTTTTGGAAAGGAATTTGTATTCATATCCCTGACCTTGTTTTGATTTGTGTACACGTCTGCTCAAAGTTATACTTGAAAAAGGAAAAAAAATACATTTAATTTACTTCATAATTCCCTGCAGTGGGTGCAAATTTGTTGCTGTTGTTATATCTGTTTTGAGCTAGCATTAAAAACCCCCAATAATTTTAACCTAAAAGCTGCACAGGAAGTCAGAAAGAAAGGGTGCTGATGATACTGCATTTTGATCACCCCTAGTTAGTCTGTAGGTTACTCCATGTAGCGAGAGTGCCGTGGTGACAGGATTTCCTGCTGTGAGTTTTGACAATATAATTATCATCGCACAAACAAAAGAGAGACAGCTAGCACTGATTAGACCCTCGTTTTAATGAAGAGCACAGCAGTCAGTGTGCAGGAGCTGACAATGATGCCGACTTGACGGCTCTATGTCTTCGGGTCTACGACAAGGCTTTGTTCTGTCCTTCCTGTGGCATTGTAACCCACAGCAACCATTTCGGACGGTTTGTGTGGCTTTGTAGGCTTAACACTAGGATTCTACTAGTTATGTGGGCTTTCCAGAACGGCTCCGCTGTAGGTTTGCTCCGTGCTCTACTATCCGTCAACACCCACCGGCTGTGTTTCAGAGCACAGTGCCACCGCACAACTGGAGCTGCGAGACCAACAAGATTTTTCAGTAATTACAGAATCATGCACGATCGCAGCCTCTGAAAACCTCTGATTAGTTGACTTCAGGCCTGATGTTTTGTTCATGAAGTTAAGTGAAATATGATCTGGTGTCAACACAGTGTTTTAAACTGATAATATACCAGATGTTTTAATGTTGTGTCTGTATCTGACTTCCTGTCCTGCTCGATCTGTTATTTGCTAAATTGCTGTGTTTTGCTCCGGCGAAAATAGAAGCCTTGCGTGTCTGCTGTGGGGGGCTCTGGATTGCCATAACTGACACAGAGTAGAAAGGCATCGCAGCCGTAGTCAGTGGAAGCACACACATTGGCTGGAGTTGAAGTATATCTGCCCTACTGCCGTGGCAGAGCAAAGACGGACCAAACACACATCTGGTGAAATTTAGGAATAAGAGTTTGATTATTTTTCCTTCATTTTTGTGCTTCTACCATAAATTAGTGGGCTACATAGTCGAATGCTCTCTTTTTATCTGTTTACTGATATCATATAATTCTTGTTTATGTTAAGGTTAGGGCACAAAAATATCAAAACAAGTTGTATATATGTGAAACATAATTTGTAATAAACCTGTAAAATACAAACTTGAAAGTATGACAAATCCTCTAATGTAATGGAAAATGAAATTTTTGAATTAGAGTTTTTGCAAAAAAAAAATCAGTTCAACTGTATCAATAGATTTTTTTTTCTTTACATATACATTCTCATCTCTACCTGTAGATTCAAATCGATAGTCATGAAATCAGTGACCTCAGTGTCATCAGCCATCATGCTCCCACTTTGTGCGGATTTTCTGCCTTTATATGAATCAGGCCATTGAGGGCTTTGGCACTTGAACATATTTAAACTTGCTCCTATTTCTTTCTCAGTAAGTTGAAATTCACACTCAGGCAGAATATTTTAGGTGCAGCATGAAATATGCAACTGTAGCTTCCACTCTAAGTAGATATTATAGCCTATTCTTGTTCATTCTCTTCTTCTGTCTCTCTCCTCTCCTACAGTATCTCACACCAGCACATATCATCACTTCTAAGTCTCTGCACTTCCTGCTCCTCTCACAGTCTATTCTATCAGTCCCGCCTCTTTTGCTATAGCAGAATGGAATTGATGGACAGGCAATCTATATGGAAATGGTATACAGATGTAGCAACACACTGTGCTCAGAGAGCGTGGACATCCCTGGTGTTAATCTGGGGCTTCCTTGCACCTCAGTATGTTCTCTATGAAAATAGCTGCGCTTCGGTTTTCTCTTTGATGCATTCATCAGCTTTAATGTTTTTTTTAGCCTGTCATTGATGGAAAGCGCACAGTGCATGGCAATTATTGGTGATGTGGGTTTGCATTTAGCAACTCAAACAACTGCCTTCTGCCACTAAAATCAGCCTGGTATAAGGGTAAAACTAATGCAAATTGAAAACTAATGCAAATTGACTATGTAGCATTCTATTTTTTTAAGAGTATTTTCAATTTGGAGACCATTGGCTGAGGTTAATGGTAAAGGTACTATATTGGTCAAAAATACAGCATACAGTGAAATATGGTCTCTGCATTTAACTCATCCCTGAGGAGCAGTAGGCAGCTACAACATGGAGTCCAGGGACCAACTCCAGATCTAATCCAATACCTCACTCAAGGGCACTGACCGCAGACCTAACACATGTTTTGATGGTGGTGGAAAGCGGAGCATCTTGTGGAAACCCACACAAACACAGGAGGCAGTCTTGTATGAAGTACCTAAAAGCCATATTTGAGTAAAAGTAAAGATACCTTACTGAATAATGACTTTGGTTAACGTGAAAGTCACCTTAGAATATAACCTGAGTAAAAATATAGCATAAAGTACTGAAAAAAATAGTACAAGTAAAAAGTACATGTAAAAAGCAGTCAAGTCTGCAGTCAAAACAGCAATTTTAGTAAAACCTGGCCATATTTTATGGAGAAAATGTCCGCTGGTTTGCTCTCTGATGTTCTACAACTGCTCTGTCTGTCTGCATCCTTTTATTTAATGAAGGTGTTCCCAACAACTACCCACTGCTGCAGCTGCAGCTTCAGTCTGCAGACAGTCTGCATGTTGCTTTCAGGAACCTCCATGAATCACAGAGTTAAGGCAGAACAGTCGCAGGACATCAGAGGGAACAATTTCTTCCGTAAAATATGACCCATTTTACTAAAATTGCTGTTTTGTGCGATGTATTAATGAGCTTCAGTATGTTTCCTTTTTCGAAGCCACGGGTCCCGGTCAAAGTTACATAGTGTTGCTTTAAGTACATGCAAACATGCAAACTCCACACAGAAAGGCCCTGCCCCAGCTGCGAATCCAACCCAAGCCCTTCCTGCTATGAAGCAACGGTGCTAACCACTGAGCCACGGTGCCACCAAAGATAGGCAGATAGACAAAATATACAAATTGTTTAAACCTGTTAAACATAGTGAGATGTATGTATTAGGCTTTTCTGCATGTGTATTAAACAAGGCTGATGTTATACCTACAGAATGCACCTGAGTATGTGAGCAACCTGACTGTGTTCCACCTCTGCTGCATACATGCATACATAATTTATGCACAGGAGTCGTGCCCGAATCAGACATGATGCAATGCGCTGATGGCCATGACGTAATGCCATGCAGATTTAATTTCACCCACTACTTTTGTTGCCATTTTTGGCTTGAATTAGCAAATTAAATTGCACATACTTTATTTCTGACATGTTTGCTTTTTCCTTAGTTTTGCCCAAATGCATCTAATAAAAGAGACATTTTAAAAAATGATAATGAAGTTTGGAGAACAGAATCTTGAGGCAAAAAACAAGCAAATTGTGTCCAAGCGGTCACAATATTTGCTTAACTGAATCCCAAGGGTCCCACAGCATTTTTGCAGTGTCACCAGGAAATGAAAATGATAAAGAGTTCTTCTTCCCAGTTACATAACTTACTCCCTCCCACTGGCTTTCTACACAGAAGAATTTATTTCATTCACTGACAAATAAAGGTGAGCAGTTTTGGTTTCCAGAGAAGGCAGTGAGGTTTGTTGTAGAAAGGAAGGAAAGCTTGAGAGGGAGAACTGCTCATTCTTTAAACAGTCTCTATGCTGCTGTGGGTACACACTGTTACATGCCAAGTTGTTTTCCCCTCTGAGACCCTTCGTGCTGCCCACAACCCCGCCTGCCTCCTTAACTCACTGCGTTAGAAAGGTCAGAGCGGACTCAACAGTACAGCTTCCTGCAGCTGGACCTAGACTGCTGATAAGTATGAGGCTGTAGTTGCAGGTCCCAGGTGAGTTTCTGGCATTATTGAACCGTAAAGCTCAGATGGAGTGCACAGCAAGATCAAACAGAGTCAGAGTGATGAAGGCCAAGCAGGGCAGCTTCGACTTTGGACTCAGAAAGGAGCTTGTTTGCTAAAAGGTGCCGCCTGAAAATCCCAAACCAATGAAGAATGTTGATGTGTGGACACTCAAGCTGTTATTGTTATTGAATCAATTTCTTTGACTTTCTCTTGAGCAAGGAACTAACTGTATCCCTTTAACATCCACCTTCTCCCTTTTTCCCCACTTAAGGTGTTAAAATCATCTAATGCCACACTTGGACAAAATCGAATCAAGTATGCTCTGTGAGGGCTTGGTCCTAAGCTGCTCGAGGATCCCACATCTCTGAATCGCTGTCTACATCTCCAAGTTTTTAAGTGCTCAACGACAGAAGTTTCTCCAGCTGGAAAACAGCCAGCCAATCAGAGCCTCCTGTTCTGCTACCGTAAAAATAGCCACATCTATTTTAAAAAAAAAAAAAAAAACAGTGACAGAAAAATATCCAGCTACACCCCTGGAGGAGATCTGAACAGAAGTAGAAACTCTTTAACTGGTATATTTTTGTGATTTTCATAAAAATAAAGTTCACTTTGCTGGGAACCACCACTGCATATCAACTGAAATGACACTGGCTGGACTGGCAACCCAAAACATACTATAACACCACAGTCAAACAAACAGAAACCAGCTTACTCAGATTGCAGCCTCTTTGCAGAATTTGTTCAGCAGTTCAAATATTTTTGATGTTTTTCTCCTAGTGGAGTAACAGTCGACCAATCAGAGCTTGTGGAAATAAGTGACAGGCGAAAATGACTTCAACAGAAAAAGTCTGCACGAGATTTTGCAGCTACAAGTTGCTTCCTTTTTTTTCTAATTTAATTTTTTGAGAAGTTTGGAAAATATTAAGTTTAAGGAGCAGTAAGTTGGGGACATGAAATAGCAGTAAGAATTTCACACTCGTTAGAATTAGTGTATAATCACCTGCAAATTAAAGTCATTGGTTTTTTTAATATCCTTAGACTGAGCCTTTTATATCCAAAGTGGCCCAGAATGAACAAACCAAACATGGGCTCTAAAGATGTTATTTTGTGTTTTCTGCGTTATCTGAAGTCCACCGAGGTTCTGCTACGTGCTTGGAAAAGAGGCGATATGGGGAGGGGCACTCAGTTGTTTGCAATCTGTTATGCCAGGGTCAAGATATTTTTGTTTGTTGAAATGTTCACTGTGTCACATTAAGCTGTTGACGAGACGTAAATTCATGCTGAATCACGGCTGAGAGACATGATAGACGACACCTTGCTCCCTGATCAATCATTGTTTGCAGGTTAGCCAGACCTCTCTCCACACTATGTTAGCACTGTGCAGCACTGGAGAAAGGTCTGGCTGAACTTGTTACCATTCTGGAATAGGAGAAAAAAACGTCCTGGCTTGTTTGTATTTCTTTACACCAATCACAATCATCTTGGGCATTGGAAGTTACTTCATAAATGTTACATACTCTGTCTTTTAAAAAAAATACTCAACACATTTGTGTATCATTTTGGATATTTTTACCCAAACTTTGGTCACATTTTGTATCCTTGGAAACATTGGGATCTCTGACAGAATATGAACAAAATTCTGAAGGTTAGAAAAATATTTATCCACACAGCATGAACTTAATGACTTGCCAACTGCTTGTTAAAGGTTTTACGTCAGCATGTAGAAAAGCAGCCAAAGACTGTGGACAGTCTCAGAGAGTTCAAGCTGTGAAATAGTGCACATGGACATGCAAGAAATTTAAACTAAAGGATACATACATTTGTGGCATTGTAAGCTTTAAATTATGCTTCAATTTTCGTTTTGCACCAGGATGTTTTGTCTGAAAAAGAACATAAAAGAATTGGAGGGCAACTTATTTTTCCTCCATGATCACAAGGTGAAATTTATTTTATTCACACATACCGTCCATGTTGTTTCCATAGCAACAGGTCATTCTGCCAGAAGAAAGGAGCCATAGAAAGTGGCTGCACATCTGACAAACTTCATTCCCTCATATTTCTCTTTCCCATCTCTGTCAAAAGTCTACAGTCACTCACTTGTTCTTTCTAGCTTAATCTGCTCTCTCGCTCCCTTTGTCTCTCTCTAAATAGTAAACACATCTGCGCTGAGTATCCTCTGCTTGATCTTATCTCAAACAGCTCATCTTAAGACTCGTTTGCCTTCAGATCAGACTCCGACAATTCTTTTGTTCTCTTCACTTCACACTCTGCACCACTGACTGGATAATCAAAACTTTCCTGGTCTTTCGTGGCTTCTGGGGGACAAATAAGAGAGTCTGTAATGAGGACTTTGTGTTTTGTCTGTCGGGTGCCCCTTCTTTAAAGTAAAGCAGTCAAGGGTCATTTCCGATTTTGTCAGTCCTCCTAATGAGCAGAGGAGATGCCAACAATCCACTGTTGTTGTTTAAAAAAGCTTCACCCACCAATTATTTGTGTTCTGTGAACTTTTGAGGACTGTGGTGGATGAATTCAACATCAAACTACTCCTTTCTTTCTATGGATTTTGACACAAAATCAAGCACATAGTGGAGATTTATGAATATTGGTTTCTAACATCTGGTCTTCTGATATGTGCAATGACAAGTCTGTCAATAACATCTTTAAAGCAGCGACAGCAGCTTGCACATACAGAATCATACATGTCCAAGTTTAGACACAAAAATAACATTACGTCATATTAATTTTACCAAGTCTTAAAGCAAAATTTAAAATAAATTAGCTTCATGCATTTGCTGAATGTACAGTCTCAGAAACAGAAAACAAGTTTTCAAATATACAGTTTAAACAAAACAAAAAACAAAAATCTTCCAATGCTCAAAACAGACCTCTGAATTAAATCTCCATGCCGCAGCACTTGCATCAACTCATTGGCATTGTCTTTATCATTGATGCTTAAAGGAGAAGTTCAGTTTTTTGCACATTAAGCCTTATAATAAGGATATTTAAGACCACATGCGATGTTCTACAACATTATCATGACAAGTGGTGCAGTCCTGAGAGGTGGAGCTCGTTGCTGACGTCACCGCTAGCTAAAAACAAAGGAGGAGCATGTGCACTCAGACAATCCGTCAAAAAAATACAATAAACGCTCGTTTCAGAAGGCGTGAAACTCACCAAATGTTTAGTGGTGTCCTCTCATGTGCTGACACTAAAACAAAAAGCTAA
Organism: Naso minor; assembly: GCA_029874875.1. NCBI lineage: Eukaryota > Metazoa > Chordata > Actinopteri > Acanthuriformes > Acanthuridae > Naso > Naso minor. The sequence goes on along the minus strand of JAQFJB010000010.1, from coordinate 8,234,130 downwards.
ACGCAAAAAGCAGCTCTTTCAGCTCCTTCATGAAAAAAACAAACAGCCGTTTGGGATAACTGGTGGTGACACGAGCTCATTGGTCGGTAGGAAATGTTCGTCACTGTTGCATCCTCAGGAATGAATGAACTTTTTGTTGACCCACACAAGCCATGTGGAAACAAGTTTCTTTCAAAGAGCCTTTCTGCATAAAATCTAACCATGACCACTAACTATAAATGGTCATTCTCTTGACCAAATATTTCTGACCAAACTTTGGGTCACTGGATGTCTTTGTTGTTGCTCAGTCTGTCAGACACTTTTGTTCCCTTTCCCATATAAGGTCCAATGCTCTGCTGAGACAGTAATGGATTACTGGAGGAAGTCCTGTGATGTGTGACTCAGCTCGGAGGTTGTGACCCTTTTTTGGAATCAAGTGACCATGCCAGTCATAATCAGGCCAGGATCTTTTGTAACAGGGATTAAAATCCACCCTCTCTTGTTTTTGGGCTTATAAAAAACAACAAATAGCCTAAATTCCAAAAAAGATTTACGCACAAAAAAATATGCAAAAAACACACTTCTCTTTCACAGCAACAGCACAGCAGTGAAGCAGTGCCAGAAGCAAACTAAGTGTGTTTACTCCACTGCTGCACCATCAATCAGGGAGGCACAGATAGGTGGCCAGATTCAGATTTTGCCTTTATGTAGTTTCTTTTGTCATTTGGCATTGCGGTCTTTTTTCAGATTTGTGTATCCCCACTGCCAGTCTGAGCATTTACAAAGGAGCTTTGATACTGAAACTTTGTTTTTACAATAATTGAATGCATACAGCATCTGTACAATCAAGTTAAAAACTGAAAAATTGCAATATCATGTAAAACAAATCATGAAATTAATAAAGGTATGTAGAACAAGCAAAAGGTTAGGAAAGAGTCATTGAACAGTCACGTAATGAAAGGGTGTTACAAGTGAGTTTAGTTTTACACCATTAATTACCTCACCACATGATTTAGGTTTACTTCTGAAAGTTAAAATGGGTAGAAAATCTTTCATTCCTTTGTATATTGAAGAATTTTTTTTAGTTTCTTAAATTATGAACCTGAAGGTGTCACTATAAGACATGGTTGTGATTCCTATGCTGTTTGTAAGTATATTTTTGGTTTTGTTTTAATGTACTTTACAGAACTACTGTACACGTACCAATGTTGTAATTGTCTGCTAACACATCCACAGCCCTGAAACCACATTAAAAATGAGCCAGGTCTTTGCGCTGTTCAGGTACTTGTGTGTGTAAGTTTGTAATTTGTAATATAATAAAGAAATCAGTTATGAAATTTATATAAGTATAAAGTATTCATGTCTATACATACATCTATATATTACTAATCTGTGTTTTCTAAATGAATATCGTTAATGCTTTTTTGCTTATAGGGACTTTTGTCCTCTAATAACAAATTGTACAAGTCTCATTGAAAATGATTTTTTTTTTAATTCACAAAATACAGCACTTCAAGTTGAAAAATAAATGCTGCATGTGTCATTTAACCACAACTGGAACAAAAACTGCAACAGAAGAATGCAAACAAATAAGCAGCTTCAGTAAACACAGTGTTTTATATTGTGCTGTGAAAACTGCAACAATAGCAACTGAATTCTAATATTTATGTTGTGGACCAAATACCAGCACATATTTTTGATCATGTGGTTTGTTGCTGAAAAACGGACACCACTGCTTAGGCCAAGCCTATAAGTGAGCACACGGTAAAAAAAAAAAAAGAGAGAGAGAGAGAGAGAGAAAGAGAGAGAGAGAGAGAGAGAAGGGGAAGTATACTGACATTCTTGTCCAGGTTTTCCTCAGTAGGATGGAGAGGACGTGATTGAACATTTGAAGAGAAAATTTAATTATGCAAAGGATGGCAAAGCCTGATTACAGCAGGTTTAAAGGTTCTTGCGTGGCTTTAAATAGCATTTGCATTCCTGCTCAGAACATATCTTAAAATTTAATCTGCTGTTGATTAGTTATGAAACATGTTTAGTATCTAAGCTGAGTACTCAGCACCGACTAAAGCTTGTTTTGTTGCTGCAATAAACAACTTTAACAATTAGCTTTACACTTTGTTTGGTGCACCCTAACAATACTTAAACTGACTCATAAATATTTTCTAGTTAAATCAAAAAGTGAAAAAAAAAAACAGTCACTCCTCACATCAAAGTTTGTGTTCTCTCGCCATTCTTCTTCTCTCCATTCGAGCGTTTACTGTCAAAATAAAGACGCTAACAAGGCTAAAAAGGTGCCTCATTCACTTGGAGTATGTCTTTTTTTTTTTTCATGTACACAAGAATCAACATTGGGATTTGTAGTTTATGAACCCCAGAGATAATCTAGTGGTTAATGTGCAGCACTGTGCTACTAATCACAGGTGTATGTCAATGAGAACTTATATTATCCTCGAGTACCTCACCGTTCTTGTCCTCTTTGAGCATTGCATGCAGAAAAGATGCCTCCTTTATCTGCTGTAGAAATAAAATAGCAAAGTGGGCTTTAATCTGTAATTGAAATCCTTCTGTCAGTATAAAGTCTCAGAAAACTTTGAAATGTGTGACAAAGGCCCTTCCTCGTGTGCTATAATGAGGCAGAGTAAAATACAGCCCCCAACCCCAATTTTCTTTTATTTTCCACTTGAGGATTCTTAGCACTGTAAAGAAAAATCTTTAAAGTAAAGTCTTTCAGGTGGAAGTAGTTGGCTGAAATTGGGTTTTTATTTTCTACAGTACACGAACTTGATGCACTTGACAATGCTTCTCTCACTCTGCCTTTGAACTAGTCAGTCTGTCTGTCTCTCACCTTTCCCCTTTACCTCAGGCTACACCAATTATGGGAATAAGAAAGGAGGGCAGAAGAAGTGGGAAACATCTCAAAAATGGGATGTTATAGCTCTGTAGAAATAATACAGTACAGCTCTGTGCACTGTGTTTAGTGAGAAAGGGCAGACTCAAAAACCTAGAGAAAAGTGAGTTCCTGTGTGCTTGTTGTGTATGTGTGCAGTGTGTTGCAAGCTAATGAGTGCAGATCCAGGCTGCAGACGGACGGGTTGTCAGACGGGTTAAAGAGCACTTTGATT
>JAQFJB010000010.1:8216518-8227963 GCA_029874875.1 Naso minor | reverse complement strand
AGGCATTATTTTATACCCTGTGGCAAGGGTAACAAGTGTTTGTATTTGTGCGTGTGTGTGTGTGTGTGTGGGTGTGTGTGTGTGTGTGTGTGTGTGTAGAAGACGACAAGGGGAGGGGAGGGAGGTCGTAATTAGCAGTTATAGTAATTAGACTAAAGGTCGATGTTAACGAGACAGAGTATCTAATTTCTCTCTAGATATGAATCTGCATGCAGACCGCAGGCTGTGAGGACACACACACACACACACCCAGACAACCTCAGACACACCATTACTCATATGTACACAAAAAAGTGAGGCGACATTTCCATTCTGGGGGTGAGACGACCTCGCTCGTGACATTTTGCACCCGGTGCTTAAACCTCCCTCCTCTTCTTCTCTTCAGCCGCTGCATCTCATTAATGCTGATAGCTGATTAACACATGCAAGAATTACTAACCTTTTCCATTTCTCCTCCATACCAATAATGACCCCAGTGGGCTCCACTACTTAGCTTTATCCGTGCTATCCAAAGATACAAGTGAGTTTATTTCTGAGCCCGGAGCCAGAGTTAATGCTGCAGCACTTATGAAGAGGAAGATGAATGTAGTTGTGGTTCTGTTTATTGTCTTTAAGGGCACCGCCACCAACCAGGAGCCTCGTGAAGATTATATCTAGAGGTGAACAAGTCACCCATGTAGACTTACTGCCAGCCTGTCTGATTATTTTCTTTATGTCTCTCATTTTTCACACAGATGGTGTCAACCTTCGCACTAACCTCTGCATCTTATGCTTCAGCAGTCTCTCACGATAGGTTAAGCACAGAGGCTAGAGGGTGCAAATCAGGAGTGTTTTTAAAACGTCACGAAGAGAGCTGCATGGGTTTTCTGTGAGCGTGCCATGTCTTTGCAGAAGCGTGCACAAGTTTTCAAGGAAGACATGAATGATCAACACTCTGCCTTTGACACAGGTTGTGGGGAGTGTACGGGGGCATTAAAAGCTCAACACAGTCCTGCAGTCATGCTTTGACAGTTATTTATTCTCACACGGAAAAAGGCAGGAGAGTCATGCAGAAAAGAGAAATTGAGATAAATTGAGAGCAATTCTTGCAGCCGCATCCCATCACTTCCTCAATTAACATTTCATTAGGGTAGATGGTGGTCTGTATCGACATTTCATTAGCAGCAGAGACAGTATAGCACCATGTCAGTTATGTTAATAGCTTGGCAGGACTGGAGCCTTGCAGTCACACACCACAAACTGGAGAGCAGGGTGACAAGCAAGCCAAGGACTCTAACAGAGTAGCCATCCACCTTTAATTTTACCTTATTCAGTCATTTGGTTGGCTGAAACTGTTAGCTTACATTTGGGGATACATGTATCATGAGGAGAGTTTTGTCCTAAACATTTTTTTAATCTGAAAAGAGGGGATTTCGACCAGAAGAAACAAGCCAATAACTCAAACTAGCAAATCCTGCCCATCACCTTTGATGTGTCAATGTCATTGAGAAGATACAGACCGACTTTAATGTATATTGTGTCTCCTTCTAGCTTAATTCTCCTAAATTACCAACTCCAACACTAAGCTTTTCAGCTGCTGAACAACAAACCAACCTTACTTACTGCGAGTCATAAACATCAGCTCCATCAAAAATCACCAGAGTCACTCATTTATTTTTGGCTCTGAATATGCACTCAGTAATGGAACATTTATAGGAATTTTAAATCGCTGTCACTTCAAACTGTAGTGTTGCCTGAGTTTAAACTTTTGTATTCACAAAATGCAGCAAAGTGCATCATGTGATTGTTAGCATAAAGCAGTATATAGGCTACAAATGCTACTCTTTTAGGTAGTTAGGACAGTTTTTGTCAATACTATAGAGTAGTAAGAAAATTAGACTATAGACACTCAAATAAAATGCTGTACGATACTTACATTGCACTTTATAGTATAGGGCTTGATTCTGGGCGTCCTCCTTCCTTGCGTATCTGGTGGTTTGCAGCGTTTTTGAAAGGGCCATACTGGTGTTCCTGCATGTCATTGTCCTTTGCTAACATCAAACACAACAGTTACATAAACCCCACCAATATTTTTCCCCAAAAAATATAGGTTTATCTATGACATATGGTGTTTGTTTTACATTTTGTCCATATTCAATAATTGTTACAGACAGTACCTGAAAATGTGTGACAGTGTTAGTTAAAAAGGAACGTCTGTGTCAAAATCCTTCTTCTGATATTCAAGCTAGGAAGGCAGCACTTACAAGGAACTATCTTTCTAGACATAATAACTTTTCGTCTCAGCGGCTCCCTTCTCTCTCACCAAGTGATTTTTGACCAACTAAACGCGGACGTTCTCTTTAAAAGGTTGAATTACCTATATCTAGCATCTTTCACATGCCCTATAGTGTTTCTATACCCTGTTTTAACATAAATGGCGGTGAACGGGGTTTAAAAATGCAGTCTGAGATCGACTAAAATATACACATGGTCAAATCTGAACAACATTTGTAGAAGATAGGGACGATCTCTGCTAATGATGAGAAGTTAAAAATAGACTGGAATGGTCCTTTAAGGAGCTTTTTCAACAACACTGGCAGCTGTAATGGAAAACAACAACTTCAACAGCAGTGAGAGTGAAATAAAACAGTAAAGTTGTGGCCGTAAAACAAAAGCAATGAGCTGAAAGATGGTAAACAGCTCTGTAGAGCAAAGTGATAATTCTCTATGAGTCACCGCAGCCCTGTCACATTACAAGAGGTAATTTGATCCATTGTTATTATGAGAATTGATTGATTGTAGTCACTTAATCAATATAAATGACCTAAATTTAAGAGGCTCGGAGAAAAGGAAATAAACAGGTCTAGCCAGAGGTGGATCGTTCACACAACCATCAACCGTCAAAGTGCTCACCATTTACTACTTCATCTGAAACTAACTTAGTGTGAAAATGCCTCTGATTGCTATATGCAGACAGCAATATAAGAGCGCAGATTATCTGGCCTGCAAAATCAATGGTAACGATGCTTTTCTCAGCGGCACAAGGATACGTGTCTGTGGAGAGTAAGAGGCAGCTGTGAATAACAAAATGCAATCTGAATGACATCAAGAAGAAGACATCTGAATTGAGGCAGGTGAAGATGAAAAATAGCAGATGGCAGGAGGAAAGGAGCAAAATCAGGAGGAGGTATGACCTTTAATCTCGGCACCTACGAGGCACAGATATTACCCAGCAGGCCCCTCACCGAACAGATCGATCCAGGTACACGGCTCAGTCAGATCAATACGAGCCCTGATACAGTTCATACTAAGCATTGGCTTTTTAATGAGACACCAGTGGCGGTTTTTCACCTTACTTCTCCAGTTAAAGTGCCTATCATGTAGCATTTCACCCCCATTTGAATGCCGGGTACCTCTGAACCCAGGAGCAGCAGCAAATTTTGCAGTTAACATTTCAATCCATTTGCTGGTGTGAGGTATTCTACGATGTCTTAAGGCTATTGTCGTTTTTCATGCATCAATGCTGAATACCAAATGCCCTCAAGGGTCCTGTGTGAATGTGTAAAAGCAATCCTGCGCTCTGAGCTAACACCCATGTGAGCAGCAATGTGTGTATGTGCAGAGTGGATAAACTCAAGATAAATGCCACTGACTGGCCTCCTCTGTTAGTTGGACTGTTTGTATTTCCTACCTCTCAAACTATGATTCATGCGTTTATGAGCAAATGTCAAGAGTGCGCCTGCATTTACTTATACGAACATGTTTTAAAGTTGTGTGACATCTGCTGCTCTGGAATCTGTCCACTGTCTGACAAAGTGGCAATCATCTGACAATAGCTCCCTCATGTGGTGAACAAAGCCTCCTCCTCTTCTGCTCCTCCTCCTCTGATCTACATGTCTTCTCATTTGTATTCCACCGGACGGAGTTTTACCTTTTTCCGTTCCTGTTAAAAGTCGAAACAGCTGATACGAAAGCAGGATACGAGTACGGCTTGCTTGTGTAGTTGGATCAGTTTCATAAAATGTCAACATTTGTCCATACAACCGAAGGTTACTCAACGCAAAATGTCACATTTGCATTCTTTTGGAGAGCCGATCCCCTGCAGCTCCCTGCTAAGATACATCCTTTTACCTTCAGGCTAGACATTTGAAGGGATAAAGCCCCTCGTCACAGCAAACCTTGTCAATACGCTTCAGCAGGCTGTGAAGTGAATTCTGCAGTAAAATCATTCAGCATTAATTTGCATTAAAAGGGAGCCAAATATGAAGGCAAACTTGTTAATATTTCATTTTTATTGTGGATTTTGTTGTCTAGAATTCCTGCTTTTCATGTAACATTCCATATCCTATAGTCTGTGGAAGCTTCCTCAGCAAAATAACTAACACACATGGTACAAAGGTCAACATTCAACATTAATGCCAACAACAGCAAGTTTAAAAACTGCCTCCAACAAGTGCGCAGGCTCTTAGAAAATTGCACTTCATATGTTCCAAGGCAGATCTGCTCTCTGAATTCCTGGACAAACCTTGAAAGACGGAGTCCTTGAGGGGGATGGAGCAAGCGGGACTCTGACTTCAGTCTTCCTGGTACCTCCTGCCCTCATGGCATGACCTGGATAAGGTCTGATCGCACTGCCCTGCCCTGGGAAAAGGGAAGCCATTAACAGTCCCGTGAGAAGGACACATTCAAATAGGAAACTATACAGAATAAACAGAGCGTGAGCGCACCGTCGCGTTCCCATGACCCAAAATGACTGGATGTGTATGAGTGTGTGTGTATATGGGTGTGTGTGCTCAGTGTCAGCCAGATAACCAGGAGTGTCGTGGGTTGACCGAGCCAACTCCCTGCATGAGTTTAGGCTACAGCTGGCACCGCCCATTGAAACAACCATGCATGAGATTTGGATTTTCTAAATGAACCACACCTCCACAGCAGCAGGGCCACGACGGGTTGTTTCCAATTTTTGTGAGAAATTAATCTTCAGAGCTTAATGGTAGTTTTACTTCAACTACACTGCCTTTGCCGGCACGTTGAACAACTCTGAAAAGGATTTCTTTCAATGCATTAAAAACTGTTCTTCAGAAATGAAAATGGATGCCAAATTTATGATTTATGAATGCTTTTATACTTGGTTTTTATATTTGGTTTTATGTATATCTGTTTTTTTAGTTGGTTTTAGTATTCGAAACTGTCTTTTTTTATTACCCTTAATCATTTTTTCAGCTTAAATGTGAATTTAAGCACCCTTTGTATGAATGTATACTGTGTATGTATGATTGTGTGCGCGTTCATTATGATTTTGTGCTGTGCAATGCAGTGGCTTGGAGCCCAAGACAAGTTTCCCTACGGGACAATTAAGTATTTTTGATCTTATTATTTTGATTTAACACAATTTGAGAGCTTAGAGCATTTAAACAGAGAATGGACACTCTTAAAATCAATATTTGCCATGCAGAGGCTGAAGAGTAAGACTAATGTTTGCAGCCAAAAATTATGATAATTCTAAATAAATCTGGCAGTTATTCTCTTAATTATTCACTTAAATGTTTGGCCTGAAAGACCAATCAATATATCACAGTTTCCCAGTCGAGCCTACCATCATATAAGACAAAAACTAGCAGTGAATTGGGGTGTTTGTTTTATTTTTAATGTTTTTTGCTGAGCAACCAACAGATTCAGCAACTTATCCTGTAACTGCTTGTATAGTTTACAACCTTCTGGTCAGAATCAAAACATGTTTCTTTCTTCATTTCGACAGTTTTAGGAGGTTTGTAGTTTGTCAAAGTTTTCCTCAGCTCCAGATGTGACATCAGAGTAATCCTCCTTGAAGCCCGCCACTGCCCACTGAGAGGCAGTAGAGTTCCAGCACACTGCCCGTACAGTTCTGAGTGCTGCATGTGCCTGGAGCCAAGCATACCATAAACAGATTCAATATTTTTTGATATATTGCAGGCAAAGCCACATTTAATCAAGCCCAAAATTCACACATCATACCATAGGGCTGCAAACCAGTGCTGATATATCACCCTAATATTCCAAGTCTACAGTCACAGTACATAAACTGAACATTTCTATCAAAAGAAAAACACACGCTTTGTCCAAATCTTACACTCGCGTTTTGATTTACGGCCATAACTTGGAACAAAAACAGGTTGCTTTTCATTATTCCGCGAAGATTTACTATGTGAACAACTTGCGCTTGAGGAGCTCGAGTGCAGTCATTTCGCTTGGTGATGAGCCAGGGCACTTAGCCGGAGGTTGCCAACATCATTTCACCCCAGCTCCCTCTGCTCTTGAATGGGCAATCAGAGCGAGCTGTGCACTACACACAGGTCACATCCTCAGCTGGGCGACCTGAGTGTTGTATATATTATGTATACGTAAGTAAATGTGTGGCTTGACAAAGTGTAGGGCGGGGGTGTTGAGACCTAAGGGGTTGGGGGTTTTTCAAGGAGGCTTTGATTATGCGATGACGAAGGCGGAGGTTGAGAGCATAAAAGACAAGGGCGGGTTTGGCCTCAAAGAAAAGGTAATAAATTAAAATCCAAGAAAAATGCAGCTACAGAATAGACGACTTAGCATTTGCTTTATTGTGTGATTAATAAAGCACGAGAGGAATACTCTTTCACAATGTCTTAGGCACAGACAGACTGATAAAGGGTTTACAGGCTCAGTGATGGATATAATAGCATGGTTATCTGTATGGGCCTGACGTTCATGCATGTGTCTGTTTGTGTGTGTGCATGCGTGTGTGTGCATGTTCTTATATTTCTGCCAGGCTGCTTGTTTGCCACAGCTTTATATGAGTGTGTGCATGCATGTATTGTGTGTATATGTCAAGGGGGATGGGGGTTGTCACTGAAAGCATGGTGCAGATTAAAAAGGGGGAGTGTGCAAAGGAGTAATGACAAGAAAGAGGGAGCCGAGGGTTCCCAAGGCAACCTGCTGCTCCCTGGCCCTTGCGAGCAGGCGTGGGGGGCCCTGTCTCATCTTGTGCTGTGCCTGAGCACCTGCACACTGTTTGCACAGGCAACAGTGATTATTTTGATGATCTCTTGGCTTGCTGGAAGCCCACATCGCAGGCCATATCCACTGATCTAACATCTCCCTCTAGATGTCATTCATTTATTCAGCTGGAAATGTGTTGAGGACATGCCATATATGCAGAGACAAAAAGACCCAGCCCGGGAGAAGAGAAACAATCAGTAGACCCACACAGAGCCTGACGGTTGCAACATGTTTGGCGTAGCCTTAAGCGATGGATTCCCAGCGGTGTGTTGCAGCCTAATTTCTAAACTCTCATCAAAGCAGGGAATCTCAGAGGGAGCCTGGCTAGATGAATTTGAGTTAAGAGTATGTTAGACGATATGAAAGCATTGACAGCAAATGATGTGCCACGGATTACAAGTGGAGCAAAAAATCTAAAGCTTGAACATCAGGCAGCTGAAACATATCACTGGTTTTGTGTTTCTGGGCTGGTCTGACAGGGCAATAACAGCACAACTTCCTCTACAGTTTCATACCAAATAATTTGAAAAACATAAAAAGTCCATAAATAACAATTACACTAGAATGGCTGCACTATGGTTTAAAGGAAAAACGCATAGGCATGTGCTCCTGGGATGGCTAATAGCTAGCGAAGTCAGACTGGGATAAAGCATTTTCCATCTGTTATTGCCATATGAAATGCTGTAAAGTTATGTAATTATAGCAACTGCAGAGGTGCCTTGAGCTTTTGTGCAGCATGGCGCAGGATTTCATTAGATCTTCTCCCATTAACACTTAATGGCCACTTGGGGGCAACAAAAACAAGATGAAACACAACACTTACAAATTACAATGTCTTAAACTGATATGCTGGGCAGCACAGTGGTGCAATTTAGTGGTTAGCACTGTTGCCTCACAGCAAGGAGGTCCTGGGTTCAAATCCAGGTCCACTCATGTGACATCCTGGGTCCTGGGTTCAAAACCCGACCGGGTTGGGAGTTTGCATGTTCTCCCCGTGGCTGTGTGGGTTCCCTCTGGATACTCCGGCTTTCTCCCACAGTTCAAATACATACAGGTTACTTGCCCTGGATGTACCTCACCCAATGTTAGCATCCCCCGGCAAACATTTCATCTCGGTGCAAACTGGACTTAAAAGAGAGAGACCACAGACAAAAATACAAAATAAGATGACTTCCTAGCAAAGTCTTATGCAGCAGCTAACATTAGCTTGTTGGCTCATTAGCAGAGGTTATCAACAGTTCACCAGATAGCTTCTACCTTAGCTGTATTGTGCTAAGGGGTAGCGTACAGAGTGTTTATCAAGTTTTTTGTGTTTGTTTGTTTGTTTTTAACAGCTCCTTGCTGCGGGAAACAACGCTGATGGGAGTCGATGGGAATCAATTAAATAAAAATCAGGTGAAAATTCTTTGTGAGTTCCATATGTGGACAACTTTTAAAATACAGATGGCAATTTAAATCGGTGATTTAAAAACATCCATCACAGTTGGAAGCCTGTTGGAAGTTATGACGATTATTAGCTAAAAGAACAACAAGCTACCGTCTGCACGCACACACAGTCACACACACTTTACCCCTCCTGAAGACCTCTGCATTTCCTGTTAGTCCCAATAATGCAAGAACAAGCAGCTCTACTTCCTGGTTCTCAGGCTGGCGAGGAAGGAACCTCAGTCTGGTCACACGGTGTTCACGGCTTCCACCTCACCTCCACCCCACCCTCCCTCCCTCCTTCTCTCCCTCTCTCCCTTCTTCACACTTCTATCTCCCTTTCAGCTTCTACCTTTCATTCTTTCTTTCTTACGTTACTGGCATTTTTCCTCACTTCTCCTCACCTCTGTCTTCTCTCACCTCCCACACAGGCCCACACAGACTCATGCTGTGTAAAATAAAAGACGACTACCTCTTGCAGGAGAGGGTGCACACACAAACAAACACACTGCGTTTTCTCACTGGAGGCAGGATATTCCCCAGATTGAAGGATATTTTTACATGTCACTGACATGGTTTGACAGTAAAAAACACAGCTTCTATATTTACAGGCTGTGTTTATCTCCTCGAGTGGAAAAAGGATGTGGAAGTTGTGTTTAAAAGGACAGTGATGGCGAGGGAAGGACTTAAGCAATCAGTGGAGGGAGGGACAGATAATGAGAAGGGTAGAGATGGACACACGCAGTCAATTTTCAAAGTGTTGTTGCGGCAAAGTGCAGGCAAAGCGGTCTACTGTTCACTCCTTCTAAAAAATGGCCATTCAACACCCCAAAACTCCCTTATAAATCATTCATTCGGGCCTCCAGAGCACTATAAGGAAACTTGCTGATGCAGTTCTAGAACAAGTACCGACAAAGTAGTGCGCGGTGCAGTTATGTGTCCCTATAGACGTGTTATGGCATCATTGTCTGGCTGCGAGCGCCATGCTCTTTGCTCGTGCTCCCTGTGGCGTGTCCCATTAGTGGTCTCTAGCAGGTCACAACTCATTCCCGGCACGAGCCAAAATACTGCATTATTAATCAGCCTTGCTTGTTTACGCTGTGTGATCAACCTTCAAAGCAACCAGTATGATATGGCCGCACGCGTACACCCGGGCGTCCACACATTCATTCCACATGCACCCACACACACACCTTATTTACCCTCCACTGTATTAGCCAGGCCTGAGGCCTGATTAGAAAAAAAAAATGGTGCTCTGGTTACGGGCAACAATGCTGGCATTTAATATGGGTCATGGTTACTAAGCAACCACAAGCCAAGTGGACTGGTGTTGGATTACTGATCGTTTCATAATTAATCATGGATTATGAATAATTGATTGAGAAGTGTTGGGTAATTTACAATCGTGTGTAAATGGGAGCCACTCGCTGCCTTACTCTGTGTGTGGGTGTGTGTGCTTGGTGTGTGTTCACATGCAAATGATATGCATTTATGCACACGGCTATCATCTCTAGTGCTGTGAATAATGGGTGAAATTTACACAGAAAAATGCATTTTTTACACGTTTCTGGGTAAATATCTCTTAGTCTAATAATAATCTCATTACTGTGTTGGATATTCTTGATTTTCTGTTATTCTCATTTCCTTATTCTTTTCATTATTTTCAGTTTTAAAAAATACTGAACTGATACCATCACCTGCAGTCCAAAAGACATGTGTCAGGAGGAAAAAATCCACCCAGATTCACTCTCTGCCTTTTTTTGTCTTCATATGAGATGAAGTTATAGCACGACACTGTTGTTCTGGACGTTGGCATGGCAGCATCAGTGATTGGCTGGTGATAGGGGTTTAGAGAAGTGTGTGTATTACTGTAACAGATAGAGGGGGAGTTAGGAAGAGAGGCAAAAGAAGAGAGGAGGATGTAGGTGAGAGGTAGATAAGCGGTGCGTAGGAGTTTGAGTGGGCCGTGGAGAGAGGGAGAGAGCGGGAGGGAGGGATGGAGCTGAAAGCAGAGCTGGACAAAAGGACCAGCCAGGAGAGAAAACTGTCCTCATTTCCTTGTTTCAGGCTGAATCTAAAAAGCAAGACTAGGATTTTTAAATCTGTGTTTACATCTGTTACCTTCAACATGTCTGACAGTTGCAGTCAAACATGCACATTTTCGAGCACGACAATTTTTGTACTCCCTGTCACAGCCATCAGTGATTGACCTTTCACAATTAGCAGTTAGATGAAATCCTGAAGGTGACCAGTAGGGGTCGATGACCATTACATGGTCCCACAACAGCCACTGCGGGGGGGACAACTGGCAAAGGATGCAGGATCATGGCCTTGAGAAAAGCAGAGATGGACGGATGGACGGATAGATAGATAGATAGATAGATAGATAGATAGATAGATAGATAGATAGATGATCGGACGGATGGATGGACAAACAGACAGTCAGACAAATGTGAGAAAGCAAAGTGCAGAGAGACATTACACAAGTAAATACGAAGAACAAAAAGATGCACCACTTTGCAATTGTGCAGTTTTTTTAAGTTGTCTGTCCTCCAGCACTACAAACCGTTACTATGGAAACAAAGAGATACGTCAAAAATATATTTTGACATGGGAATTATGGGTAAGGGGAATGTACAATGCAATCATCTCTTTTCACTTCAGTTCAAGGATTACAGAATGAACAGAGATAATTCTGATACAAGTCAGTTCACACTTAACCATTTAAACTTAAACTTTAGATTAACTGAATTTTTTAGAAAAATGCTTTCTTCAAATGCAGACTTGTTTGTGTTATATTTTTAAAAAATGATACTGACATGACAGCTGTAATGAGAAGCTGTGAACAGTGCAGCCGGTAATGCTGTTCATGTCATGCCGTTGATTTGGCGCTACTTCAGAAACAACACAACAGAAACAGAGAAAAGAGGGAAAGAAATAAAGAGAGTGGGATACTGGAGGGATAAGGTATAGAAATGGCCACCTTATGAGCGGGAGATGTATAATAGCAGGGAGGGAGAGAAAGAATGGCAG
>JAQFJB010000010.1:8160919-8175263 GCA_029874875.1 Naso minor | reverse complement strand
TTGCTCTGGGATATCCCCACAACATGTTAAATGTTCAAAAGAAATTCAACACACTTGCATGCCGTCATCAGACTACAAGTGTAAAAAAAAAGCTATAAAGGATAGATAAAAAATAAACTAATCTGACACTGGTCGATGTGTTCTTAACAATAATGACAGGTGCTGACAAATGTTCAGATCCACTGATATATCATAATGTGCATGGAAATGAAGCGTGCACATGTAAAAGCAAACTGCCCTACTATAATATCAAACTAAACATAAACTGTTGGAAAAAATAAAAAATAAAAATTTGAATATCCAAAATAATACAACTGACATTTTTAAGTTCAAAGGTTAAAAAATGGCTTCACACTCCTGGTAAATATAGCTTACCTTGGTTCCCACACCGTAAACAACCTTGTGATGTCAGTGATGATCCCGGGGCCAGGATGAGGACAATAAACAGGAAGTGGCTCAGCAGCAAGCTGCATCCCATAATAATCAAGACAAAAACACAGGCAAACAATCCAAAATCACAGCAAGACACAAAGTGACAGATAACACGGACGAGCGACCCCGAATCTCTGCGCAGACTTCCACCAACCCCAAAAACAACACGCCGGAGAAACACAAACAAGCCACATTCAAGCTGAGAGCCTCGCGGCGAACAGAGAGAACATCAAATACACCGATTTACAGAATCAAAGCCTTGCAAACCCAAATAATCCAGTAAACAGAGAATCAAACATGTAGAAACAACTCGAGATGTGTGCAGAGAAGTACACAAACAGGCATAAACAAAGGATAGTGTGACAAACGTTGTCAAACCAAGTGTGAGCTAACATCATCTTTTATGTTAGACTTGAAAGAGTATTGCTCCTATTTATCATACTTTGAATATAATACATGACATTTTAGCATCACATTTTTACATCATTGGAGGTCAATGACAGTGAGAACTGCCTGTGTGCCTCATTTCCACAGCAACACTCCCTCTTTTACCACCCGATCTGTGTCAAGGCCACATAAACCCACGATGAACCTCGCCTTGCCTGTGAACAGCTGGAGCCAATGTTTTAATGCACCGCAAACACACAGAGACAGAAACAGGCTGGAGGGATTCCCTGATGTGGATGACAGAAACCTGAGGTAAACCATCTGCACTCAATTTCTCTCCGCACTTGTTATGATTGGTCCCACCTTTTCATCTCTGATACACAAAATAGTCTCTTAAAATGTGCATGTTGGGTAAGAAAGCTCACATTCCTATTGCTTCATACAATGCTGGAGGTGCACCAGAACAAATGGATTGTAGATTGTGCCTAGCCTGGCAGTTCATAGGCAAAGAAAAATCCTACTAATTGGCCTGCTGTGCATCAGTATCACCAACATTCATTTTGGAATGATTATTTCTAGCCATGCATTGCTCTGTGGATGGTGAAGTCAGTCTGTCAGTCGATCCATCCACCACTTTGATGTGGAATAAAATATATTAGATGACTGACTTCGATTAAAGTTTTTTGAGACACTCATGGTCCCCAGATGTCATCTGTGGTAGTATATCTTTCTTTACTATCACCAGCAGGGCGATGTCATTGCAGTAAATTGAGGAACTCAACAAATAGTTGATGTATTGTCACAAAATGTGGTGATAACTTAGTTAATCCCTGACATTTTAATTTGGGCCATCATCTAGTTAAAATGTTGATTTTTCCAGTGCTTTGGTTTATGTGAAAACATCTGCAAAACTAAGCCTGAGCTGTACCTTCTGTTTGGTGGCAATTGGTAAAACTTAGCAAGCTAAACTAAACTAAGTTAGTGATTATGTTAAGAAGAGAACAGAACAGAAGCCAGGCATGGATATGTAATGGTATTGCCAACAATTGCAGAGGCGTGCTCTGTTTTCAAAAGGCAAAATTGTAAAGGGAGAAAAACTGAGCCTCCATGTTTTACCAAATTTTCTGATAAACTTAGAAACCAACTGTAAGTACACTTTAGTTCGATAGTCCGCCTACAGAGTTTTTCTAACATTTCAACAACATATCAGATGAATAATTTCATACACTGCTGAAAATCAATTCAACATTTCTAGGATGTTCAACAAAGATTAATGAAAACAAACCAATTAGTAGTACAGTTAGGGTTATGGTTAAGTGAAACAGTGACGTTGTTGAATATCAAGTAATACGTTGCTGAAATGTTACAAATACTCAATAAACTATCTGTAGGCTGACTATCCAAATTAAGAGGCATTTTACACAGGCAAGTTTTTGCATCAAACGGTAAACTTTGTTGCAGTTCAGCCTTCCTTTTGCATGACAACAGCGTGCTGGTGCCCCTGAAACCACAAAATTTTGAAACTGGATTCCAGAAGGTGATCTTTTGAAACGCAATCTGCTTTCCAGTTGTGGAAAGTGCTAGCTCACGCGAATGCTAGTGCAAGTCAGTGCTTTTCGCAGTAGCCACTACCAGACTCTGACGAAACACTCCACAGTGCACCCAAAGCAAGTCTGATAGGACGACAGTCTATTGGGGTGAATTTGAGCGTATGTAGCATAATTTAAGAGGTCAAATTACAGCTGAATTTCTTTAATTTGTGGCTTCTCAGGGCTTAGCGGCAACAGGAAGTAAACAACTTCAGCAGCTTTGATGGTAAACCCAGACCATCGACTATTGGTTTGGCATGCATACTACAGTGCTTTTGGTTCTTCATGTAAACGCAAAATTTTTTTAAAGACACAAAGAAAAGACTTTTCCGTACCAGTAGGGCCGCTCTTGTCTAAACATGGCATTAGTGTTACCCAAACTGTATCCTACAGTGGCCCTCTTGCAGAGCATTATTTTGTCACAAAATTTATATTGAAGCCTGACACTGTTCATTCATTTATCATGAAGACCCAGTGAGTACGAGCCAGCAATTCAGTAAACAGGGAAGTATGTTTTTCCTGTGTTTTTGTGGTTTATCCGTTGACAAATCTGCAGAGAGCTAGAAAACGGTAGCTAACTTTAGCCTGCCAAGTTACATGATGAATCGTGGCAAATTCTGACTGGTCATTTTTTTTTATTTGGTGATGTTAACAAAGAAAGCAACAAACTTTTAAAACCAGTTGTCAGTCAGTGAATTCGCTGATGATTTCTGTGTTTGATGAGCAGGAAAGCGACGGGTGGGTGGAGATTAAGGCGGGGACTACATAGGTGTGTGCATTAAGGACAAAACTGGAACTTCACAACTTAGCAAAAGTAAAGACAGAAAGGATTTTATTTTATGAAAAAATCTTAATATTTAACTCTGAAGAAGAGAGATGAGTTTAAGGGAAAAGTGTGGAGAGGAACTGTAAAAAAATACAATAAATAGCCATTTATAAAAAAGAAATTGAGCAACGCATCTATAAAGAAGGATTTTATTGAAAAGTTGTTTTCCCAGATCTGTTTGATGATCAAGTCTTCTCAGGACGGCCCTGTCTTTTGTCTCCAATATGACATCATGCTGGAAGTCCTAGGATGAACTCTGGTTATGATATTGTTCACTAGAGCAGCAGACCTTCCTTCATCTGCATCCGACAACTCAACGAGCTCGAGCAGCTGTTAATCCTGTTCCCGCCCAAATTCTACGACTTACCACAGTCACCGGGTTGGGGGGCGGGGGCCAACTTGAAAGGCAACCTCTGTGACTGTACTTCACACCTATATCTCGGCCTTCACACACAATATGTGCTTACACACATGGATGCACACATGCATGCATAAAGACACACACTTTGTCTGTCTCCCCTCTTTCACACACACACACACACACACACACAAACAGACAAACACGCAGCTGCCTGGACGCTAAAGATAAGGAGCTGGAGCTGTGAGAGAGAAAGAGGTGGGGGGGGGTCGCTCGGATGAAGTATGTGTGTGTATGTTTGTGTCTGTTCGTGTCTGTTTGTGTGTGTTTTTCTTTTTCAGCAGAGGGGGAGGGGGACCACTCTACAGGACGTCCTGAGAATGGCGAGCTTCTGAAACAAGCCGCACAACACGTCGGGCCGTGCACACAGCACACAGGGACTCACGCACAATACAAATGATCATAAACCCCCCGAAGGCTAACATAAGAGCTGATGAGAAAATGAACGTCCCATCCATCAAAACAGACATTAAATATCAATAAGTTAACCACGAGGGTATTGTAATTGTTAAATCATCATATGGATGTGATTCAAAAAGCAGCTGTTTATGTTAATGAGGGGAGAATAAAGTACAGCTGATGCTTTAACCATGACGAGTGGATGGAAAAACAGCAGCGGCACCTAAACAGCGTCGCAGGGCTGTTAACGGAGATGTCGTTAGCAGCAGGCGCACGCAGATGGAAGTGCCTCTCCATTTCCCTAACGACTGCACCATAGGAAGAGAAGCAAGGTCTTCTCAGCATTGATTTTCCTCCTGGGTCCATGCTGTGTGTGGGTGTGTGTGCATGTACATCAGAGTGTGTGTGTGTGTGTGAGAGGTCTCAACAGCAGCAGCCTTCCTAATGGGATGTGTTGTATACTGGGGGGTCCTGGGAAACAACAGTGTAACCAAAGGGAAGAGCAGAAGGAAAACAAGAACCCCTCCCTGTCCGAGTACGGGACAAACATGTCCGACACACACACATGAACACACATGCCTTCTCACTCTCCTTTCTGGCTGATCTGAAGGGGAGCCAAGTTCCTTTTGGACACCTTTCCCTTACGCTGCTGCGTCTCACATTTGAAGAATATGTTTTGATGTGAGCTCAGACACGACAAGGCACAGCTCAGCCTGTGTGTCCAGAGCTTTGAGTTCCATTTTTAAAGGGAAGATATAGGCCACATCTATCTCTGTCTACACTTGCTTTTCATCTTGTTTATTGGCCAGCATGCCCTGTGGACCTGAGAGCTGCCAGCCAATGACAGGCCAGGGATGGGAGCTGGCACTGTGCCCCCACTGGAGCAGGTGCAGCCAGAGTAGCAGATAAGGAGAACCTGCTGACAGATCTGCCGATCACCTTAAAAAACACTGATTTAGACAGTCGATGTGAGGCTACTTTTTCGGCTGAGACGACACTACACGACACCCGTGTGGGTGGGTGGGTGACCCCGTTGTGTGGGATTAAGAGGTTGCATGGGGGTGGGGAAGGGGCAAAATAATGTGTGTGTGTGTGTGTGTTAGTTGGCTTTTGTGCCAGGGCTCCTGTGCAACATCGTGGAAAATCCTCCTCAGCGGTTTCCTGTGGGTCTCCATTATCAGGCCTCGTTGATAGACCAGCTTTTCCCCCCTACTTCCTGCCTCTCTTCCTCCCCTTCCACCCCACTTCCCCTCCCACACTCTTCTCAATCACATGAATCACCGCTGCCACGGAGAGGGCGAGGGGCTGGAAGCAGCTATAAACTGCACTCCCAACTCACACAGTCAAATTACCCAGAGTAATCTTCACCCTGCAATGAGCTCATTTCTGCCATGTAAAGTAATGCCGGTTAATCGCATGCATCACTGCATCACTCAGGTCTTTATTTCATGATTGTGCTGCATTCACTGGTCTTCCTGTGCACGTAGAGTATTGCTTGAGACAAATGTTGAGTCACTTGAACATGAGGTCATTCCTCCCCTTCCTTGCTTGATGTAAAACCAAGATGCCAGTCACGATGGAGCTTGTCTTGTTCGTACATCCTTGGCAAGCCCAAACAATGTGCAGTGAACACAGCATTTGCCAGGATAAAAAAAAAAAAACAGACAGCTCAAGGTAACTTGAGTTTTGAACTTGAGCAATGACACTGTTCCAGTTATGGATGTGTCTGTACAGCATCAGGAGGTGTTCGGCAAATCGTTCAATCTGAGCATGTCTTTTAATTTGGTAGGAGCCTGAGATGAACTTCCCATGATCAATCAAATTGTTTCAGGGTTGAAGGTATTTCAAACACAAAGCTCTGGGGTCTTGCTTCTTTGCAGCAGGGGTCGGACGACTGCTGGCAACCCATGTTGTTACCAAGAGAACGTCAACAAACACAGTCCTACCTGACGGTGATGGGGGTTGAAAGATGGCTGCTGGTCAATAAACATACAGGAAGGGGTGAAATGAGAGTAAGCTTCAAATGCTGTGAATCCTTGCATTCATTTCAGCATGAATCACTGGGGGATGGGGTGGAGAGCGCGAGAGATCATGAAGGTTGGAAGGATCGAGCATGACTAATCTTGCTGTCTTCCAAAAAGTGTCCACGGTAAATCTTTCTCCAAGCTTTCCATCACTCGTATTGTACACATGTAGAGGATTGATCTATGGCAGTGCTCATCGTGCCTTCCAGGGAAGGTAGGGCTGTTGTTTCGCTACAGGACGTGACACAGAGCATGTGTGGGGGGCCTGATAGAGAGGCAGAGGCCGATGAGAAAAGGAAAGAAAATAAAGAGAGGGAGGAAAGGGAAGCACTTAGGTGTGCTTGATATCCTATCAGGGCCCAATACCCATCTCAGGCATGGAAAAACACCATGAATGGGATTCACTATTCAGTTCAAATGAGAGAGCTGGAGCAGGCCGAGCACATTTTGGACTGTGGACGGGAGCAGAGATCAAATGGTGGATGGATAAAAGCTTGGAAACAATACACAGTTCCCCGTGTGTCTGAGAGCCAAATATGTAGCGGCAATTTGAGCTCCTTTTTGTTCTTAAAAATGCTCTTCAGATGTTTGACGCAAGACCAGGAGTGGAAGGGGGGGTGCAAGGGAGACAAAACAAACAGCAATTAAGGTAGTTTGTGAATCCGCTTGAAAGGCCTCATGATCCATCCTCTAGGAAACATCTGCCATATTGATGTATGGGTCCAGGAAAGGACAAATTCCTTCTATCCCTGTAAAACAAACCTTAGCAGTAGTGAGTTGCCTATCTATTCAATTCTAACTTGACTGTGTAACTCAGGCCTTCATGTCTGCTTACACACAATAAAACACACACACACACACACACTCACTCAAAAGGTCTGTTTTTTGCTACACTGAAAAATATATCCCTCATAAACATTTATAGTCTAAACACAGATAACACCACCCCTATCGCTTTGCTTTCAGCTGGAAATTCCAGACAAACGTCCAATGGGGAGAGGGGATAAGAACATATCTTTTGAAGCAGAAAGGTCTTGCCTGTCTAGGGAAGAAACATTTTTCATAATCCCCAGCAAATGCTACAGCGTGTATCTCCCGTCAAGATATAAGAGCAATGAGGAAAAAAAAAAAAGAGTTCAAGCATGTCAGCTGTCGGACAAAATATTGCTTAAAGTCCCTGAGAGGAAGCAGACAAGAGCAAAATATAAAATCTACTGTGTCAGACAGATGGGCAAGATGCAGACCATAGTTTTGCAAAGTTACTGCGCACTTTGATAATGTCAAATGGTAGCAGTGTGGAAACACCACCGTGCTGCTAACCTCCAAGTCTTCAGGGACAATGCAGTTCATGAATCTGATAAATCAAGCTGCGTGAAACTCTTAAGAGACGTTAAATGTGAGCCCCTCCACACATAGTGCTTTAATGTGCATGAAAGTTTGTTTACACTCTACATTAAACAACATCACTCACTCATGACGCTAAAAACTGCAGACAGAGGAAAAATCCAATATGGCGGTGGCTTGGGTGCATGTTGTGCGATAAACAGAGGGGCAGGCTGCAGTGTGACTTTGTTTTTATGTCAACATAGAGCTGTGCATCCAGAGGACCAGACCACACACACACACACACACACACACACCTTTTTGTCGTCACCCTTTGACCTACTACTGTAGCCACCTGCTCTGTGTGTGATTTCTGACATTTCAAGAAATATGCCATTTTTGTCATTTTGTCACTTCCTGGCAGTTAACTAAAATGATTGATACTCATATCTTTTCAATAAACTTGAGGTTACTGCTAGCTTAGCTTAGCACAAACAGGTGAGACAGTTGGAGACAGCTAGTCTGGCATGGTCCAAAGTTAAAAAATCCTCAAAGGTGCACATAACTAACCAAAATATTATTATTATAAGTTATTTCATTGTAGCCAATTGGACACAGTGTGGAGTTAAGAGTTGCTAATAGGATGACAGCATCAGGCTAACAGTTTTCCCCTGCTGTTATTCATTATGCCAAGCTAAGCAAAATAACTGCTGGCGGTAGCGTCATACTTACCGTAAATGATGGGGTATTAATCTTATCTAAATGTCCAAAAAAATAATCTTTAAGTCAGCATTTTAAATGTAGTTTAGTAACTTTTTCTCCCTTACACCGAGATTGAATAAATCTCACCAGAAAAGCTGACAGACAGCAAAGTGTTCCTTTCAGAATACAATGTTATATTTTCCTTGAAAATGCATGACTTTAACAGGAAACAGATTTGAAAAAACATGAATAAAACATACTGCAGCAAATTCAATTGTACTTTGTCCTGTGTTAGGTACAATACGAGTCCTGCTGGGCTGTGCAATAGGAAAACTATATCATTCTATGTTTTCACAGTGTAAAATGACATAAACGGAATAGCCAGAATGATTCTAACAAGCAAGAAATTTGTTTCAGTGTAAGATTTTATTCTTTCACGTGTTTACAAAAACATCAAGCAATCAAGACCCTCGGTCACACAGCACTGGCTGTATGAAAAATCAGATTTACGTGTGTAAACATTCCCAATTGGAAGAAATAACAAAATTAACTCAACAAAAAAATATATATATATTATTGACCTCCCTCAAGCCATGTATAGACATCCACTCTCCCTTTTCTAACTTCTCTAAGTTTATAAACTAGAGTGCAGAGTTTATAAACCAGCAAAAGGCTCAAAATGAAGACATCAGCAGGCAAGACGTCTGTCTAATAACCCTGTTTTAAATTGTCAAATAAAATACTTCACCAAGATTAATGTTGTATCAACATTTGTGATTGCATGGCAACCAAAATGCAACAAAACAAATGCAGCATGTTAAGTATGTCGTTTTTATTGCTTGGCATGCAACCACATGATTGAAAAGCAAAGAAAATATGACAAAGTTACCGAAAACTGACTTGAATTATCTGTAACTGTGTGGTATGGAAACATGCAAACATTGCATTTATATGCATGTTTGCAGCTCTCTGCTTAATTAGATAAAATCAGGTTAATTTACAGAGTAATTTGTCCTGCAGCAGGACTGTGCAGTTAGATCAGAAGCCAGACTCGGACAGCATTGGCCAAAGCAAAGATCCATCTGTCTGTGCCTTGCTGAGAGGAGCGTGTAGGGCATAGAGTGCACACACACACACACACACACACACACACACCTCCCATCACCAGCTGGATCGGAGAAAGCAGCACTTGGGGAGCAGTTGACACGCTGATCTCTTTAATGGCTACATCCTCCACACCCAACACCCGAGACACTCCGACACACACGCTTTCATTAGTTTATACCGACGGAGTGAAAAAATACAGAATGCAACATTCCTTCCCCGAGAATCACAACACACACGCGCAAGCCCCCCCCGCATTCACACACACACATATGGACTCTCCTGTTAACCACCCCCACCTTCATGCAATCAGAGCTCAGAATAGGAAGGAGGGAGAGGAAGCGGCCCTGCATTCACAGGCTGGGAACAAGGAGAAGGAAAAACAGCCGGAACCTGGAATTTACGGAGGAAAAAACAACGGCCATCCAAAAATACCTCAGGACCATCTCCGCAGATAAACAGAAATATCATTACTCTCATCCCCTTGCTCAGGGCAGTTTTCCTTACATACTTCCTTTATCTCATCCTCTGCGCCTTAACACAGCTTCTGGCTGCTCATATCGAGGAAACCTTCTCCCTGGTAGCAGGGCTTTTTGATATGTGCACAGTGTGATTGCTCCTCAGATCTTTCTTTACTGTCTTCCTCTGTCCCACAGAGGTCAGGAAGGTCATGCAGAAGGTCTAACTGTGAGGCTCATTAGTCCCTGAGTTAATCAGTACTAAGTGTGGCGACTGAGTCCCATGACAGCAGACCAGAAATGCCTCAGCCAGTGGTTCTCCTCGCAGGTAGTGGATGAGTCCAGTCTCTTACATGTTTCTCTCTCTGGCTTCCTAAAGACCCTGACACGCTAAGTCGGTTGGGTCAGTGTGGGGCCTTGGTGAGGGTCTGTCGCTGTAGATTTGCAATGCCTCATGCACCTTTGGGCTACACATTGTGCAATTTTCTGCAAGTCCCAGACAAAAGATCACTAAACGTGGCTCCAAAACCGTGGTCCTATGTCACACAGCGAGAGAGGGTCACATATGGCTGTTGTCCCAATCTTGCAGCCAAAGATAGTCTGAGACAAACTTCTGACAGTGTCAGAAATTTAGGATGATCATCTTACAATGTGACTGCTGCTACGACCCACGTCTACTAATCCACCAATAAAAATGTGCAGCTAATAAATACTGAACTCAGGCTTCCTTTACAATATTGGCATCCCAAGTTGGTCTCTTCTCCGAGGCCATGACTGCTTCCACATTCTTCTCCTCTTCCTCTTCTTTGGAGTTTATTCCACACACGTAAATGCTGCCATGACAAGGGCTTGTTCCTTTGTTTTTATCAGCAGCATACATGTATGACGCAGGCCGATACGGTACACGCTAAAGATATTTCACTGGCTTGTGTCACAGCCTGCCATTCAGTGGGTGTTATCATGGCACAGTCTAAATACATCAAATTTGACATCCTCCCCAATTTATTAGATCAATGTCACACAATGTGGCTTGCAAAAAACTTGTAGGACTGCTAAAACTGTACAGTGTGTAGCAGGCTTTAGTCATTCCTTTGCCTGCTGCTTTTTGGCCAGTTCAGCATGTTCAATGGGCGGTGAGAGCCCATCAGTGAGAGAAAAATTCTGATTGGCTGTTCCCTTTTGTGTATACAATCCTGGTAGTTTGTGTGTTGCCTCTGGATGACATGACTTCAAACAGTAAAACTTCAGAGGTTGATTATATTTTTTTTAACTGAAAAAAGTAAGTAGTCTTCATTTTACTTACACAAAGCCTGTTGAAGAAATTTACATTTTTCTTATGTGAGAGCCTGCTTATCTGGAAACCGACAGATTGGGTGGTTGCATCATCTCACCTCACGGGAACCTTATTTGACATGCAGAAAGTGACAAATCTTACCCATTTTGCATAATGATCACAGGCCGAAGTGATGGCGTGGAAAGGATGTATGACTTTTGCTCAGTGACCCGTGCATCTTGCTCGTCTTCGCCGAAACTGCATTTGTTAATGCTTTGTTTAACTACCGGTGTCTGTACTCTTGCCTTGTGGCAGTGGTGGACAGCTTTGATCTCAAGATAATAATTTGATCATTATCACTGCTGAGAGGCCCATTGTAGTTATCTTTGACGGACCGAACAAAGAAGTTTATGTAAATACCCCTAATGAATGCACAAGCTCAGTTTTCCTTCCCTTTTTTCTCTGATTCATGCAAACCAAAGAAATGCACAACACATTTTTCCCTTTTTTTATTAATTGGCAAAGAAGATCAAAGATAATGTTTGGCAAATGAGGGAAAGGCGAAATTCAACAGCTTTTTGTTTTGGCTTTGCTTTTGTTTGATATTTATTGTATGTTTAAAATGAGTCAGCTAAGATAATATCTTTTGGGGAGACTTACAGGAGCCGGATTAATATAGAAACGGGTAGATGCTGATAAAGACTTCACCCTTCCTTATACATAAACATGAGTGTGGACTCTTTTTACTTCTCTGGCAAATTAAGTTGTCTGCTTATACATGTAATTGCAGAAGCTTTATAAAATGTAATGGCAAATCTGATAGTTGGGAATCTGAGCTGAGCGTGCTGCTTGTTGAATTCTGCCATTAGCATTTTAAAACAGGACCTCCGGTACGGCTTTGAAAGCTTTCATGGGTTCAAATTACAAGCCAAGAGAGACTCTCGTCATCTTTTAATGTAAACTTCAACCATCACAGTTAATTTATTCAGACATTATCATAGCACAAATTAAAGTTGACCTGAAGGTTTTTTATCAAAATCTGCCTAAGAGTTTGATTTTGAAATTCTGCCTCTTTCAGTCTTTTCCTTTGAGGCTTTTCACATACAGTGCTGCCCATCTACCTTGTCATCTTTCATTGTAAGTTTCCTCGAGAATTGTTTTACGTAGGTTTGCGTTTGTATGTCTGAGACAACTTCTCTTGATATGCAAAACTGGACTTGTATCAAAGAACAGCCTGGATGGTGTTTCTAACGAGAGAGGATTCTGCGAGCGCACTCCCAAAAGATTCATAAACTTTCTGCTTGTATATTGTTGAGGAGATGTGTGCTGAATACATAATGTGACACTGATTTATAAAAGCAATTCCATTTAGTTGCTCTTTTTGCTCCTTCGGCTCCTCTGGCGTGTCCCCCACCACATAATAGAAGGTCCCATGCGATAAAACTGTGTAATGTATTTGCTCTCTTAGTAAAATACGTTTTATAATGCGAGCCAGACATTCAGGGTGCGGGGAGTTCGGGCGAAATCCATCAACTTGCACAAAATATCTTTAAAACAGTTCGTGATACGTAGACATGTTTAAAATTTTACAAAGTTCAAATTTATGTGCAGATCACAGAGGTCATCGACTGGGGACAATAAAGACTTTAGTGCACTGCAGGAGGAACGCACATAACCTTTCAAACACAGCTCAGATTTGATTGAATAAAAGGTTGAATAAAAGGAAGGAAATAGAAGGGCAGATTTTCATTAAAGGTTAATTGGATAAAGAGACCACACTGAGTCCAGTTTTTTTTTTTTTTTTTTTTTTAAAAGGTACAATCAAGCTTTTCAACAGGTCTCTAAGCAGATTAACAATCGGGCACCAGTCTGTGCCTCTTTAACAACCAGTCTCATTCGGCTTCATCAGAATATTACTGGACCTGAACAAAATGGGAGCTTTGCTTCAAAGGAATGAATAAACTATATTCCTGTTATTCTTTTATAAAATTTGATTGGTTTTGTTAGGTTCATGGTGAGTTCAGAAATCTCAGTTGAATATTGTCCTGTATTGCTTCCAATCAAATGTGTTGTTTTCTTCTGTTATATTAATACTAAAGTTGTCCTCGATCGATACCGATGCACACTGGCTTGACGTTTAATTCTGAGAATCGATCTTCACACAGAAGTATCAATACGAAGTAATTTGTGTAACAATGACTTGCTTCATATTCAATAAAAGTACGTTTGTATTTGGGGCAAAAATTGAAAACAGCAAGAAATGTAGCAACTGTAATAGGACTGAGGATTTTCTCCCTCAGCTGGTCTCTCTCTCTCTCACACACACACACGCTGGCAGAGAAAACAACTAGGAAGTAGCAGTGGCTGTTATCCAGCAAAAAAAAAAAATGAAGCATTTATTTGGTTTATTATTGCATTCACTTGATCAGGCTTAGTGCTAAAATAACTCAGATTTTCAGTCAAAATAATGCTGATTCCTTAATTCCCTGTGTCTTGCTTTTCTTCAAATTTCTGCAAAAATAATTCCCCTCCTATTCTCCCTCCTTTGTAAACAGACATAAAAAAGAAACCCTCCAGTAACTACTCCGAAAAATACTTGTAGCTCGTCCGCGTTGAATCCAACAGAAAGACCTGGATACAAGAGAGTATTTGTGTTGAAGGAATGGATGGTGTTTGCCCCCGGAGCAGTGTGTGTGCTGACATTTTGAATGGCTTCTGAGAAGCTGCGGTACTGCTAAAAAAAAAAAAAAAGGTGAAGTTCATCCTCATGTGAGAGTTATCAGGGTGTTCAAGAGCAGTCCTGCTCCGTGCTTGTACTTGTGTGCTTGTTGTTACTTTGCAAGAGTTGTAATGGAAAGCCAGCCAGTTGCCGACTGCTTCATGCCAAACCTGTGTGTGACACGTGAGAAAAGCAGTTCTGACAAACGGTACCAACACTTACATCTTAGAGAGTTGTCCAAGAAGCTGCTGTAAGATTTTATCTTGTGAAGACCATTTATGCACATGTTAACTTTTCTAGCGATTTCTGTGCCATTTTCGTGCCTAATTAATTGAGTGCAAATCAAAGGATCAGACGGTAATCAGTACAAGGAATTTATTTTCAGTCCCTTTTCCTCTGTGGCGTTCAACTCTTGGCAAAAACAGAAATGGCAGCAAGGATCAATTCAATCTGTCTGTATTAAAAGGAATAAAGTGAAACAGAGAATAGTGCACGGATGAAAACAGGCAGTATTGCTTTTCCCCCTTCAGTTTTACATTTCCTGTGTTATACTGAAGTATTATAATTTTTCTATTATAAATTATTCCCATGGATGGTTGATTTTAATGCCACAGGCTTTCCTTTTTCACTAAGCTAAATAAAATTGATTCAAATTATTTTTATTTTTGAGCAAGTGCAGTCGGCATCAAA
>JAQFJB010000010.1:8123131-8138471 GCA_029874875.1 Naso minor | reverse complement strand
ACTCCTCTTCTGTAGGTGGTCTGTGTCTGATCCTCAGTGGCATGCGTGTGTGCAGCTGCCGTGCAGGATTCACCGGACAGCGCTGCGAGATCAACATCAACGAGTGTGCCGGTAACCCCTGCCTTAACGGTGGCACCTGCCAAGACCGAATCAACGACTACACCTGCGTCTGTCCTGCGGGCTACAGTGGACGCAACTGCGACAGAATCCTGGACGAGTGCTCCCTTCGCCCTTGCCTCAATGGGGGTCTTTGCACAGGGGGAGGTGGTCCAGACAAGACGCCAGCTACCTGCATCTGCCCATCAGGCTTCACCGGAGCTCGCTGCGAGTTCTTCGCCGCTGTCACCTCTCCTGTGACCGATGCAGAGGTTCAAGATGGCTTCCAGTGGGCAGCGGTTTCTCTAGCCGTGGGGCTGGTGGCGCTGCTGGTGCTTTTGTGCATGGTGGGCTTGGCTTTGAGGCACATCCACCGGCAGGCCCAAAGAGACAGGGGGGACACAGAGACTATGAACAACTTGTCCAACGTTCAGAGAGACAACCTGATCCCAGCGTCCCAGCTGAAAAACACCAACCAGAAAATCGGCCTGGAGGTGGACTGTGATTCAGAGAAATCGAACTTTATCCACAAAAACTATCACTTGGACTCTTACAACTCTAAATCGAAGGAGTTCAAGGATGAAAAGTCACAAGAGGATAAAAGTCTAATTTATGACAAATGTTTAGAAGACAAAATGCCCTTGAGTCGAATGTACAGGTAAGAGGAATCTCATTCACACTGCTCGCACTAAACTGCACATATTATAATGTGTCAAAGTATGAGGACATTTCCATTGATTTCCTCAACTATTGTGTTCAAGCAGTTTGGAAATTACTGTTAATGGCTGCTCTGACTCATGCACCCAACTTACATACCAGACATTTTTCATTTGCACAGAGTTTATAAGTAATTGACAGTTGACATGCGCCCTGCTGTACATGTGCATAGCTGTGCCATGTGCTTCTAGTTTGTGTTAACACAATGTGATTTGTGTTTGCAGTGAAAAGCCAGAGTGTAGGATATCAACAATATGTTCCTCAAGAGACTCCATGTACCAGTCGGTATTCGTTATAGCGGAGGAGAGGAGGGAGTGCGTCATAGCAACTGAGGTAAGCATAAAATAATAACAATAAATACATCTTCACGAGCGTTTCCACAAATTCTCCACTTCAAATGCATCATACATTCCCAAGTGCACCATCCCTCACTGGTGCTCCAACATTACTGATGGGGGAAGAGGATATTTGCGGAGCAGCATGTGAACCACAAGCTGGGAAAAGCCCAATCAACTGCATTATTGGTTTCTGTGAATTATTTTGGCTATTCTTTATCTTGGCCGCATGATGACCTGAAATCTGCACTTATACTGATTCCTCGCACATGTTTGGCTCGGCTCGGTCTCCAAGGTGCGATGTTTTACTGCTGTGGCATTCAGCGAAATTTTTAAGATGTCCGCTTCCAAGTTAAATGTAATGTTGACACCGCAGCACGTGACTCGAGCTTTAGGGCCATTGTGTCATGGGGCTGGGCGATACAGCCTAAAGATAAAATCGATGATTTTTTTTCATACCACCACCGATTTTTGATTTTTATTGATTGAGAACAAAGAAATTATTTAAATTTGCTGTTTTTATGTCATACAAACATGAATTTCTCTATTGGTAATAAAGTGCAAACCTAGCTTTAACCAAACTAAACTTTATTTATTTATTTTTTTTGCATAAAGGTTTGATCAAACAAAGATTAATCCTCGAATATGGGATTAAAAAAGTGCTATCCTAAATTTTACCAAACTTCACTCATAAAAATAAAAGCCCAGAGCTGATAGAGAGCCATAGGCTACCGTATTTACCCTAGTTAAAGGGAAAATCGATTTTCATGATTTTCATTTTTTAGCATCCTCCAAACAAATTAAATTGAATTTCGATTAAAAATCGGTTTATTGCCAAGCCCTATAGGTGAACGATCAGACTACATCACACTAATGTCACGCGGTTTTGACTGTGCATAAAAGCCGTTTGTGGTAAAGGTGTCGTGTTGTGCAGTGAGATGCCGGAACATAAAACAGTTCAAAAAGACCTTAAATTTCACACAATACCCTCAAATCACACTCCTTCTCATGCTAATGGCAGACATTTTTGGTTGACAGCTCTCGTAAGAGATGATTGCAATTACAACCAAATTTAAAATGCCCGACTTTGCAGTGCTCATTTCATATCAGGTAAGCTAACATTCAATCAGCCGGTCTGTCGTGATTAGGGATGAGCATTTGAAGAAATTTCCTTGATTGATCATCAGGAAAATTGACAGTCAATTGTCAATTTAATCACTTTTTTTAATATTAAAAATGCCTATGAGAGAAAATGAAAATACAGCACATTTTTCCTGAATTAAATCTTTACTCCAAGAACTTACAAACAAAAATTCTCTTAGACAAGGCAGTTAAAGTTCAGCTGTTTAACTTAAACGAAAAAGACATGCAGCGCACGTAACGTGAAAGCAGCCGAGAGCGAGCCCTCGATGCTGCGATGCACTTAAACACAACTGAGCCTCTTTTTAGAAACAATTCCAAAAACAGTCATATCAAACAATAATAACTTAATTAAAAACATTATTTACCGGCGTGCATCACGGCTCCCCGTGCTCAGACGAAGGAGGATGGTAGGTTGAGCGGAGGATGCATTTACTTTAACCAGGGTCGCTTGTAACGTTAAGATAGGTTGTTCAAGTGGTACATCAGTGGGGTCGTTGTTGTGTTGTACTTATGCACGGCTTTGCAGTGTTTACAACGAACTTCGGCATTTTTAATTTGAAATGGTCCCGCGCCAGGCTTTGCCTTGACCTTTTCCTTTTTACGCTTGATATCTGCGGCAGCCATGACAGCTGCTCGTAGGCTCTGGCTCCTAAAAGTAATATCGCCCCCCTCTGGTAAGATGTCTCATTACTGCTACATAGTGAAATTCATTGCAACACTTCGAGACTCGCACTATGCCACACAACCTTTAGGGCTATTTATGTTACATGTGACAGAAATTTCACGTGATCGACAAAATCCTTAACGATCAATTGTCAATCATCGATAAACCTTGGCCATCCCTGTTTGTGATATGCAGAGAACAGTTTAAAACTAAAATCTAGTAGTTCGAGTAGTTCACTAGCCGTCCTCATCTCTCTGGGCTTTCCACAACCGAAGTGTGTGTGCATCCGCAGTGTTTACTAACATAGAATTGGTTTATTGTGATGTTTCATTTTGTTGTATTCTTAACACAAATTCTCCCTCTTGTTTTTTGTCCCACAGGTATAAACTGTGAGGGGTCCGAATGCAAGGGAACGAGGAAAAAGACACAATCGAGGCAGAATTTCATATTCTGGATTGTTTACAAATGCTGAGAGGAGACTGGAGATTGTTTAAGATGTCCACTGCTGCTCTGGAACACTTGAGAACTGGAGAGGGCAGACACTTCTGCTCTGAAAAACAAAACAAAAAAAAACAAGAACAGAACTGAGAAACTTAATGTTGACCGAGTGTTTGTATGCAAAACATGTACAGTGAAGGACCTCTCTCAGTTGTGACAATGGTTAAAAGGACTGGCGCACAGACTGACCACACAAGGTGTGAGGACTGACAGAGACACCGCTGAAATGTTAATTTATAATCTCGGCCATACTGGACAGTAGAAGGAGGTGAAGGTGGATCATTGCCCCCTCGCATCTGACCCGGCCTCGTGTGATAATCATGATGACTCTGACAGCCAACCAATCAGTAAAAAAGGTGCCTAAGATTTGACCCCTTCGAATCCACCCGACCCCACCCCCGACCCCACACTCACTCCTGCCATCTTCGCCTGCTATGCAAGACTCAGGGTCGAGAAGAGTGAACTCGCCCACCGTCACAATCCAACCTCAAAAAAACAAAACACTGAGAGCTATGAATGTCTGAAACTAATCTTCAACTGTCAATCACTTGAAAATGACTGGTTGGACTTTTCCACGCAATGGTGAAGATTGTATGCAGCCCAAAATTCACTAGAAGCCTTAAAAGAGGGGGTTTGAATGCTAAATTTGTGCCCTTGTCTGTACTTGGATCATTTGCACTACAAAAATAAATCGGGGAAAAATACTTTTTTTAATCAACAGGGATTGGAAGAGAAAAACCACAGGAGCGCAATAGTCAGTGCCGTGCCAGCAAGATCCAAGAGAAAGTGAAGGTTTGCATAAAGTGTTTTTTTTTTTTTTTTGGTTTTTTTTATGCAACCCAACTGAGAAAAACAAAGAGACTCAAAAACAAGGAGAAAGACTGTCACACCACTGCCTGCCTATAATAAATTTCAAAAAATACAGAACCAATAATGTAATTTTTTAAAATGATTATTTCCAGAGTTTAATTTAAATATGACACACTGCTCTTTATATGTTTTATAATATTATTTTGTATATAATGCATATTTATAAGGACCAAACTTCTGAAGAATAAAACTTCTTTGAAAACTGTTTTAAATTTGATGTCAGTTGATGAAAAAAGGACGGCATTTATGAGGTTCTTAAATGATGATCAAATGTGGGTTCCATTATTATTATTATTATTTTGTCAAAAGTTGTTGAAACTTAAAAAATCTCATCCTGTACTCAATTTCTCTGCTCCGC
Organism: Naso minor; assembly: GCA_029874875.1. Taxonomy (NCBI): domain Eukaryota; kingdom Metazoa; phylum Chordata; class Actinopteri; order Acanthuriformes; family Acanthuridae; genus Naso; species Naso minor. The sequence goes on along the minus strand of JAQFJB010000010.1, from coordinate 8,133,790 downwards.
CAGACCTCTTAAATTGCAAGCAGGTTTATGAATATGAAATCCAGCTGCTCTCCTGCGTTCACACATCATATTTAATGTTCTGGACGTTAGATAGAGACATAAAGCCTCTTGACTGTGGCATCACTACTTTGAGTAATTCCTGGAAACGCCTTTGGCTCCCGCCCCGCTCACCCTCTCCTACTCCTCTCTCTAGCCCTAAATTGGCTTGAAATTCAAATCCGTTTCCACGGATACCACCCCCTCAAGCTGGAAATGGCGAAACAAAGCCAGGCGTAGGGCAAAGGGGAACGCCTCCCCCCTCCTCTCATAATGCTCATACACACACATCTACACCCACGCACACACACACACACAACCAGCCAACCAAACAGATGCCGTGGGGGGAGCACGGAGTGAGTGTGTAGTGCCATAAAAACAGCAGCATATGCCAGGCCTCTCGCCCCATGTGCATGACACACAGACCACCTCCCATAAAAAAACACACTCAAGCACTTACAGGCTCCCCAACTGCCTGCCTCCCCTTCAGGGTTAAGAGCAATATTTCAATACCCGGTTCTGCGCAGCCCACTCCTGCAAACAAAGCTGGGGGAGAGAGGCTGGCACTGGGGCTGTCGGCAGAGGGGAGGGGAGGCCAGATGGGAGCCAGTGGATCTGCTATGAATCCACATGCATAAAAAGATGAAAAGTTGACTTGCCGGAGCAATCTGGGCAAGACGACACCCATGGTTGGGTCTTAAAAATTCATTTCAGAGACTCTGAATATCCACTTCATGCAAAACGTGTCATCAGCATTATCAAAGCTCTCCTGCCTCCCGTTAACAGAAATCCTGCGACAGTCAACACCCCTAATCAGCAGCAATCAACACTCGGCAGAGAATCTGGATGGCTTTTCCCTTACACACATCCTGTCAGCCTGTTGACCTAGGCATCCTCATCTAAAGGCTTGTGTCGTTGTGTGTGCATGAAAAAAACAGTTTGGATAAAGGTGCTTCCGGCCCGGCTCAAGAAAAACATTGCTATCACATTGATTAATCATGTAGTCGAAGCCCCCCACATGCTGCGGGCCGTCACCTGACCCAGCCTGATAGCACCAAAGAGTTTCTTTCCCCATCGTCATTCTCACACCTTGAAGCAGACACACACACCCTCGTTCACACTTGATCGCAGTGGCAAACACATGCTAGGGCTTTGCTCTCTGGCCTCTGGGTCTCCGTAACATTGACATGCATTTTCATTGTGTTATAATCACAGCATCCTGTTTGTGACCCTGTGACATCAGTTCCTGTTTCCTCCCTGATTAAAAAATGCAGAACATGCCGGCGTGGGCCGACACTTTTTCTCACGCATCGCCTTCTTCGGTGTGCACTCGCTGGCACAGACGACTTTGTGTTTTCAGGAAACAAGCTCAAAACAAGCAACAGACAAACACACTAATCAGCACTATTTATTCTAAAGAAGGAAGAGGGGGAGATGTGTGATGTCGATGTCATGAATGGAAAATCAGGAAGCAGATTTGATCTTTCTATCTCTTCATGAGGATTAAACTCCTAGTACCACTGTGATCAGTGTGTGAAATACCCCATGGCATTTGGGAGGGGTCTCCCCCTAACTAGTGCTCAAGTGTTATGCTGAAGTCTTACAAATAGGCAAGTAGTCTGTAGTCTCGGGCCCGGCTCTTTCTCCGGGGATGTGCTAGCAGAGTCAGATGATGGACCAGCATAAATGTGAGCTGTGCCTGATGAACCAGCTTCCTTCCTCACATTTTGTTTTTCACAGTTAAGCTTTTTAGAAGTAAATCCAAAGTTGGTTGGTAAAGAGCTTCGTGTTCTCTTTGCCATGTTTATTCCACGAGTGAGCCAATATCAAAGCAGAAGAAAATCCACCACTTTGCAGACAGGTTATTACCAGAAGCAACCAGGCAACCAAGGAAACACCACAACGATGTTTTCATACTTCTGACTAAAAGTTTTGCTATGTAAATTAAACAATGAATTCTGGACAACATACACCTTTTAAAGACATTTTTATCCACAAGTGCAAGCCAAAAACCCTTTTTTCAAAACTTTTTCTTGAGACCCCCCAGAATTTTGCCATTGAGGCTTTCAAGGGGTCTAACCCGTCAATTAAGGGGTCTCAGCTCCACTGAGACCACCTGTATTTCGCACTTTGCTTGGTATGCTCACTCACTATCAAGAGTGCAAAGCTCCTTTTTAGCTCTGAATCAACTCCTCATTTGAAACCTCATTTGGCTCTTGATCATGCATGCACAGGAAGATACATTATTATGCTGTTACTCATTGTTGTGCAACCTTGGCCTGCACGCTACATTATAGTCTTCTCATTAATTAACACTAGGTGTCAGTAAGAAACCCACACACAGGAAATGAGTGATCAGTACATGCCAAAATAAAACCCGTCGGTACACTTGATTTTAGGTTAAAGCAACATAATTTGAACATCATCTCATAACCTAAACACTTTAATGCATTCGAAAATAAGCAATAAAGACGTAATGCATCCAATAATCTGCATGAACCGAGTGGAAGAACTGGAGACAGTCTGAGGCATAGACAACTCCCACTAACCCGGCTGACCTCCTAAAGAATGTTTACATCAGAGTCCAAAAACAGCCTCTGCCTTCCTACTGCAGGAGTGATATATGGGCTCTGTCTGGTTTGTCTGCATTCAGGTCATATCTCGTGAGCCAGAAAAACAAGTAGAAACAGTGGGATTAAGGGCAGAGTCCACACAAGTTACTGCATAAATTTGTATATTACCCAGGATAGAATGGTGGTAGCAAGAGACAGGTGTCACTTGATAAATCAAGTCGTAACATCGAATCAGTGCACAAGCTTAGATTACAGGCAGTGCCGTCAGTGCGGTGTAGCAGCTGACTCTACAAGTGAACGGACGTGAAAGATCGCGACACAATGGGATGGAAGCTTGCGCATGACACAGGCCTGGATTGTGCAGTGCTTTAGGTTTATGAAGAGCTGGTACAGTTGTCTGGCCTCTTATGACGGCAGATAATGCCAGCTATTTATAGATAATCTATCTATTGAGCACGGATGAGCCTCTGCTATTACAGTATATCAGATCTAGCTGGGAGTTAGAAGCGGTGGGCATTTTTGCACATTGATCATGTTTTCATCTTTCTGATCAAGGTTCTGGTCTTGTGTCTCTGCTGTGTAAAGCGAATGCTTGATTGCATTTTTCTTGTTTTGTGATCTTTTTCTAAAGCATTTGGTTTATTAGGAGTTCACATGGGTTGTCTGCATACAGTTGAAAATTAAACTCAGAAATTACCCATTTTGTCAGTTATCCTGCCTTTGGTGCCAAAGTGGGATGTTTGCTGAGTAAAGTGTGTAAAAAGAGGCGTATGTGTGTGTTTACAAAGTTGGAATAGGCCTAATTTTACAGGAATAGGCTTTCTGCTGAGCCAGCCAATCACGTGCCACGTCAAAATGATCTGACCTGCTGGGAGTACAAACAAAATTTCAAAATACCCAGGGCAGGCCCAAGGCATGAGTGAACACATCTGCCTCGTGACCAGCAGGGGCCCCAAGAGTGTCTGATTTGTAGTAATTATAGTATGTTAATGAAATGTTATCATGACCTGGCATTAGTGTGATGTTAGCAACATAGCTACAACTGTGCAGAATTAGGGGAAGCTGCTGACGCTGCAAAATAGTAATTAAGAGACTGTCCGCTCTGACAAGTTTGCAAAACTATTATTTGCATCCTTGAAAATCAAGTAACAACACTAGGTGCTAACTGCTAGTTTAACAAGTGTGTTTGTAGTAACAGATAATGGAATAGATCATTTACAGTAAGTTTGTGAATGACCAATAGACAATAGTCAGTAGTGGCACTGGCGGACTCAGGGAGCCGGCAGAGGAGGCAACTGCCCCCGCCCCCCCGGTGCACCTATGGTTGGAGAAAGTGCACTGAAGTGCCCTGTCTAGAATGGTGAAAAAGTGAGAAAGTCCCCTATTGGCTGCCCTTCACATAGTAAAAACATGATTGAATGCCCTCTAGAGCAAGAAAATATGATAATGTGTCTTGATGGGTGCCTGTCTAGTGGCAAAAATGTGATGCAGTGCCCTATAAGGTACTCTTCCCATGGAAAAGGGTGTACTTAGGAAGTGACTTGGCGAGCTGATGATGTGGAAAAAGCACGCTGAAATGTAATCTGGACAGGCAATAAAGAGAGGAAGTGTCCTATAGCCCCATGTCACGCAGTAGGTCCCTCTTTTATTTTTTTTGCCCCTGCCCTCCAAACTCCCTGAGCCGCCACTGGTATCAGCAGAGGTGGGTGGGGCCCCAAATCAGATTTTGCTTAGCGGCCCAAAAAAGCCGGGCCGGGCCGGCCCTGAAAATACCCGTCCACCTCAGTTTAACAAGTTTTCTCCTTGGCTATTTGCAGAAGGATGAGACGAGTGTGGTGTTTGTGAGGGATTCTTGGATGTCTCTGACCTTTATCTTGCAATAGTTCTTTTAGCTGTGGGACTAGATTGGCGTTGCACTCCTGCTCTGACTCAGTTAAACATCCATGAAGGGTGCTCATTTGCTTACCCACACGTTACAAGTTATTTCCATGCATACTGTGTTTAGGTCATGCAAATTTTTATTCATTGTGTATTGCATTTAACTTTACATATAATTTGATTTTCCCTTTCTTTTCTTTGTAGAATGTCTTGTGAAACTATGTACACCGCCCTATTCAGGCCCCTCACCCAAATCAAATCTGATGCAATGTCTTGGTATGTTGCTAGGCTGCTGTTACTGCCCTGAAATGCTGTGGGAAGTTGCATCAGCCACATCGAGTCTGAACCATATGGAAATATATTCAGAGAGTGACAACACAGGCGACCAATCACAAATTGAGGCAGTTGGAGTGGCAGTTCATTGGCCAATTACGTTTAAAAATGAGGGGGCGTCATTAGGAAAGTTTGAGCCAATAGAACACAAGATTCGGTTTAAAGTCCCGCCTTATTCGGCGCACCGAAATCTAATTGGATAAAATGCGCTAGAAGACAAGCCTTCTTTAAATCCTATTGGTGGAAAGCACTGACACGGACTCGCCCAGCTGCCCTGGACAGTATAAATACGTCAGCGGCTCTTCGCCATGTTATCGAAGATAAGCTTCAAATCACTGTCGGACCTCGGAGGGAGGGAGCGTAGCTAACCGAAAGGTAGTGAAACGCCAATATTACTAAATCAGACTTCGATAATTTTATCTATAGGTTCTCAATTCGTAACCACCGCCAGCGAATCGGCTGGCCCAAACTGTTTTTGATTTTTTTCCCATCGACCTGAAGGCCAAAGCGGCTGCCATGGATTTTTAAGGCATAATGCGGCACCTCTAATGCAATGGCGATGCATAGTGCAAGGCAAAACCAACCGCGAAATTCCATCTTCGCAACTGCCAAGCAGTTGGGCTCGAATACCGTCCGCGGTATACCCGTGAGCCAACCGGTGCCTCTGCTTCTGGACCGGAGGAAGCTAACGCTAGCTAGCTAGTCATCTTAGCTCATAACATCAAATCTGAAAGAGTGGTCCATCGATTCATCCGAACGTCGTCAACACTATCGATCAAAAATGAAGCCTCAAGACATAATCGCCGGGAAGAGCAGCCTGTGGATCTTCGGGTACGGGTCGCTGGTGTGGAAGCCTGACTTCACCTACAAGAGGAGCAAGGTCGGCTACATTCAAGGCTACAAGAGACGTTTCTGGCACGGAGACAACTTCCATCGCGGGAACGACGAGCTGGTGAGATGCTTAATGTGTTAACGTCACTAAGTTGATTTTTACATTGGCTCAGTCAGCTGCCGTGTGTGAACTGCTGCCTCAGATGCTTCAGACTTGTCAATGACGTGACCCATTTCTCCTCTTGCCTCCGCAGCCCGGAAGAGTGGTGACGCTGATTGAAGATGATGACGTAAGTGGAAAGCTGACTTCCTGTTTGTTTGCTAGTGACGCTGTGGAGTTTCCAAGCATAGTTAGACACAATGTAATCCCCGCTGCATATTGACTTACCATGTTTGCTTCTGTCACAGGCGAGCACTTGGGGCGTGGCATTCGAGGTGACGGGCTCTCAGGTGGAGGAGTGCCTGAAGTACCTGAATGTGCGCGAGGCGGTCTGTGGCGGCTACACCACCAGAATGGTGGATTTCTACGCCGAGGGGGAGAGCCAGCCCCCCGTTCAGGCGCTGCTGTACATCGCCACCCCTGACAACCCCCTCTACCTTGGCCCGGCCAGCGCGGAGGAGATCGGCATCCAGATCGCCCTGTGCAGAGGGACGACCGGCCACAACCTGGAGTACCTGCTCCGGCTGGCTGAGTTCATGAGGACCTGCTGCCCGCACGTGGAGGACCACCACCTGTTCTCCATCGAGGCGGCGGCCCTGACCGTGGTGTCCTACATGTTAGCAGCCCAGTAGCTCGTACCCTGTGTCACTAGGATCAATACACTACACACACTTGACACACACACAACACTGAGGCGTTTCATCAGTCATGCAGTCCTCCATGTTTTATGTTGTGAAATTAAGCTTAACACCACCAGTACTCCAGTGTACTTGAATCCATTGAATGCTACTGTAATGATTTTTTTTTTTTAAAAGGGACCCATGATATTAAAAGGTGCTGTTTTTGTTTTTCTTTTCCTCTGAAGCATGAGCTAATGTTTACATGGTAACAGTACATGTGGTACATGTTTGTACACTTACAAAAATGTATGATCAAGGAATTATTGGCTGTAAACATCTGTGCATTTTTGTTTTCAAAGGCACATAAACAGTTGTTTTCTTTTTATTTGCACAGTTCAGACTCCGTCCAGTCCATTCAGACGGTAAAGCGATTACTGTGTGGGATTGTTAGTTGAACATGTTTGCCAATTCACCAAATGGCTGCTGTGGTTTTCCAAAATTCCGACCTGTTTTTGAAGAAAAAGTTGCTTGCACCAAACTTTTCCACCCAGTGTCCTGGCAAATGCCAATAAACAGTGAAAAGAACTCTTTGTTGTCATCTGTGCTTTTCAGTTACTTTTACGTGACTTGTAAGTTTTCTTCAGAACATGAGCTTGAGAAATTAAGTGCTGGCCGCAAAAAGTTCCCTCATGGCATGTGGTTCATTGCCTCTGATTACTCAAGTAAAACTTGACTTTTGCTTTTATATTGTGGTGAGGAAAATATGCATTATGAAATGGTTCTGTGCATCTGGAAACTCGTGGAGGTGCCAGATGAATTAGAGCTCGGCCAGTGGTAAAGACCCCCAAGAGGTTCTTGGATAACTCTTGAGAGCCACAAGACGATTAAGGGATATGAAACACATTTTTACAGACTTTTCTTGACTGGAAACTGTCACCCCTGCGAGGCCTTTAATGTTAAACAGTCTGAGAAGATAAAGTCGCTGTTCACAACTCCACAAAAAGATCATATAACCTCTGATGAGGGAGGCATTTAGAGCTGGGCAATAAATCGATTTTAAGTTAATTTGGACAATGTTGAAAAATTGAAATTGTGAAAATCGATTTTCCCTTCAAGTAGGGTAATTACGGTAGCCTACAGCTCTCTCTCAGCTCTGGACTCTTATTTTTTGTAAGTGAAGTTTGGTAAAGGTTAGGCTGGCACTTCATCAATCCCAAACTGCTGGATACATCTTTGACCAAATCTTTAATTTTTTATTTTATTTATTTTGTTAAAGGTTTAGTTTGGTTAAAGCTATGTATGCACTTGATTTCCCAGTAGGGAAATTTGTTTGTTTGAAATAAAAACAACATTGAGCCAACAACATTTTAGATTATTTCTTTGTCTTTTATAGTTAAAATTAAAATCGACTAAAAATGAAAATCAAACATGGTATGAAAACATCTGGGATTTCATTTTTAGGCCATATCGCCCAGCCCTCGCTACTTAAAAAAAAGTCATATATATATATATATATATATATATATATAGAGAGAGAGAGAGAGAGAGAGAGAGAGAGATACACACATATATGGATCTGTCAGCTGCATATACACATGCTGTTTGACAGCCATACAAGGTCTTGCGCCAAGAAACGAGTTTGCTGAGTTGCAGTTAGTTGGATAACTGTCCTGATGGGGCTGCAGATTGCACTGAGCAGCATTAACCGTATATAATTCATTGCTTTTTGGATTGGCTCCTGTAGTAACCACGTATACAAACATACATTGGTCACTCCCAAACATTGGCCGGATCAGCTTGTACCTTGGACGTGATTCAAGTAAAGAGTCTATCTAGCTGCAGAGGCTTATATAACTGCTGGCCGGGAACAGGCCCAGACCTGGAAGTCCTGTGTTTACAGTCTGCTCCGCGGCCATGTCAGAGGGCACCAGGAAGAACATAATGCTGAGGCGCTCATCGAGATGAAATCTTGGTGGCCATACACCGAACCATGTGAAAATACACTCTCTTCAATTCACATGCACCTGCAACTGTTGACTTCGCAGATCTTTGAAGCCCAGAAAATGTCAAATATGTTGCTTTGGTTGGGTTGTTCCTGTATGTTTTAATCAGGCCAAGATCTCATTAAGTACAATGTATTTGTTAAAGGGGAATTTCAGGAAAATTGGTGCTAGAGTTTTGAATACCTGCCTTCTGCTCCAACATAATGGGATAAATTGAACGTAGCTTGTGCTGCTCGAAGAAACCTCAGCAATACGTCTTTCAAAAACGATGCCTTGTGGAACTGAGGTCTTTCTGTGAATGATAGGGACTCTTTATTCAATGAAAAGTTGTTTACATGAAAATGGTCCAAAGCGAAGAGTAGATCTGTAGGTTATCCTGATGAAAAGGCTACAGTTGACTACACCAGTCTTTTTTTTTAAGGTTGTTTTTGGTCCTTTCTTTTATGACAGCACAGCTGAAGAGTGGACAGGAAACAGGGGGGAGAGAGAGAGAGAGAGAGGGAATGACATGCAGCAAAGCGCCACAGGGTGGAATCGGACCCTTGGCCGCCACAGCGAGGACACAGCTTCTGTATATAAGGCGCCGGCTCTGCTAATTGAGCTGACGGGCCCCCCAGCCACATCAGTCTTTTTTCAAAAGGAGCGTTAGAGGGGGTTGCAGAAACTTTGAGGTAAGAGGGGGTGGGGGACCTGAACAGAACTAAAAAATCATAAAGAATGCATTTTGGAAATCTGTTTTTCTCTGACAATTTAAAAAAACAACAACAGACTATTCACGCCAATCAAAATCAAGCAGCTGCTACAGCAAATGGACTTTATTTATCTAGCACTTTTCTAGTCTGTTACACACAAATCAGCATTCACCTGTTCACACACTGAGAGCAAGATGAGTTCTCTACCATCAGAACTTATACACACACAGTCACACACCTATGGTGCAGTCATCGGAGGCCATTTGGGGTTCAGTGTCTTGCCCAAGGAACACTGACATGAGGACCGGTGGAGCCAGGGATCAAACCACCAACCTTCTGATTAGCAGACGACCTGCTCTACCTACTGATGCACAGCTGCTGATCATCGGAGGACAGCAACTGATAATCAGGAAGTTGCTGTGCTTCTAAAAAACTGACTACTTACCTCCTGCTAAAATGGAAAAATGAGAAGAAAAAAGCCATTGGACTGAAAATGACTCAGCTCAACCATGTTATACCACCTGGGCATCTAAAACTCATCTGTGTGAGCCAGCACACATAAAGTATGGCTTTACTGCTCTTGCTCACCTCTCATTCCCAAGGTCAAGGTAAACTTTATTGTCCCATACAGGAAAATTCAGGTGGTCAAAATGTGAAAAGACATAAAAACAGTTCATGACACAGGTATACATAAAATATCCCTCTGCCCTCCCTGACCCACACACAGTATTAAAACCACAAAATCCTCCTGCACTCTCTCTCTCACACACACACACACACACACACAAAGAGGGAAATTACAGGCAGCCTCTCTCTGTCTGACATACACTTCAAGTAAACAAATCTGCAACAAAGCGCAAATAGTGAAAATTATTCAACTAGGGATAAATACATACATACATACATGTCCTTGTATGTACACATATGTATACAAGCATAGGCATTCCACATAATATTTTGAGATGGATTACGTACACATGCAAACAGTCACATTGAACCACAGAATGTCTTTACTGCAGCAAATAAGAAAAGCCATGATGTGCACGAATATGTTCTCTGCCTTGAGATCCTCGCCAACAAGTCTTTAAAGCCAACTTAACATGAACAACACCATTGGTATGTTTAATTTTCAACATTTGCCATCGTAATGTGCAATTTTCCAACAGGGGGTCCCTGTCTGACTAATGCTACATTGGGGTCTTGGCATGGCAAAGTTTTGGAATCACTGGACTACACTAAATTAGGTGTGGATGTGACCTGTGGGTACAAAGGGGGGCCTTCCAAATTTGACTTTATGAGCAGCATTTAGAGAAAAGTCGGATTTTTATGTATTAAAGTGGATGCAGAGCAAAAAATAAAGTTGTTGCGGTTTGCAGACTTGAAGGTATTTGTCGTGACCTTCAAGCTTTAACGACTTTGGCATTTCAGGCTCTATTTGTAGTTTGAAACAAAACAAAGTAGCCGTGCACATCCAGAAATATTTAAGGCAGTTGCTGGACTGAACAATAGAACTAGAACTTAAAAGAAAAATCC
>JAQFJB010000010.1:8027180-8041880 GCA_029874875.1 Naso minor | reverse complement strand
ACCCACTCATAAAACATAAATCTGTTTCCTGTCACTGCTCAATCGTTACAAGAAAAAAGGTCTGTAAGAAATGCATTGTACTTACTGATAACGTTTTGGCCTAAGGTAGAAGGAGCTGAGCTGTGCAGCTCTTGTTTCATGCGTGTGTGCTTCAGCTCTCTGAGTGATGCTGCAAAAAGTTTAATGTATAAAACTTTTGTGGTATTTTTGTTTCGGGTAATTGAAAATTGCAGGTTGGGACTGTCTGAGAAAACGGAAAACATTGGCTTCATGCAGTCAGTCTCTCTCTGCACTGTTTGAACTCAGCAGCTCACTTCTTCATGCTGTGACACAGCACACCGTCCCAAAGTGTCTCCTGTGTATGTCGTTGTCAACCTCCTTGTGTGCACCACAGATGTAGTGAATATAACGGTAAGGAGGCCGATAAATCCATCAGTCCATCTTGACTTGCAGTTCAATAGCTTGGAACAGAAATACCTCAAACGTTACAAGCTTCAAACTCTCTGCATCACTCAAGGAGTGGAACTGTATGTGTGTTTAATGAGAGCTGCATATCTCGTTTTCTTCTACTTAAGGCCACAAACCAATCAATCACCCCTTCTGGCTGGCTGTATAAAAAGTTTGAGTGAGTTTCTGTAATGTAAGCAGCCCTGAGAAAACATCATCTGCCCCCATAACGCTGGAACTGAGATCTTTTTTGTTTTTGCTCAGTTATGTTATAGAGTGTCCCAACTGTGCAGTGATCTACAGAAGCAGGCAGTACTGGTATGGAAACCAAGACCCAGTGGAAACAGTGGTCAGAACAGAGATCCAGCACATCTGGCCAGGGGTAAGACCTCAGTGGATCAGCCTAAACGAACCTTTGCCAAAACCAATCAGACAAAGTTGCAAGCCGAGATTTTAAGTGAAATTCAAGTTCAGTGAGCTGCATTTGTAATATATTCCTGTTGGCAGTTGGTTGTATGTAGATACACATGAACAAAATGTTTTATGCTGACATGAAGATCCGAACAAGTCTTAGTGAAAAATGCTTAGAACAGACTAAAGTACATGAGTAAAATACTAAATGTTGCATTGAAGGGATATTCTGGAATTTTTGACATTTTCGACTCCTTCAGTCCTGCCCCTATTAAAGCAACACTATGTAACTTTGACCTGAGCCCGTGGCTTCAAAAAACGAAATTCAACGATGCACGAATGCTAACGCTAGTGCGAGTCAGTGGCAGCAGTAGCATTTAACAGTAGCCACTACCAAACTTTGATTAATTACTCCCCAGTGCACACAAAGCAAGTTGAATATGACGACAGTCATAGTTAGCGTCAACAGCAACAGAAAGGTGCCGAACTTTTTACTTCCTGTTGCTTTTAATCCTGAACAGAGCCACAGATTGAAGAAATGTAGCCAGTTTGACTTATAAAATTATTCTACGAACACTTGAATTTGCCTCCATAGACTAGTGTCATTTTAGACTTACTTTTGGGTGCACTGTGGAGTGTTTTGTCAGAGTTTGGTAGTGGCCACTGTTGGCTTCGTACTGGTGCCATAATAGCATTAGCATTAGGGGAGAAACAGCAAGCCGCCCAAACTCCATACTGCATCAGATGAGCTGAAAATGGACAGGAATAGGACTGGGAAGGTCGAAAATTAGGCCCTTTGTCAAAAATTCCAGAATATCCTTTTAAGAATTTCTTACCGCACTTAAATAAAGTATGATTCTTATTTGAAAGAGAAAGTCAGAATGTCTGTTTCTTTGTATCTTCACTGTGTTGTTTTCTGTCTTCTTCCTCTTCAGTCTGACGGTTTTTTGAAAGACAACAACAACGCTGCACAGAGGCTGCTGGATGGAGTCAAATACATTTCTCAGTCAGTGTCTGAACTCAGCGTCAAACCTGCCAAAGCAGTCACCTCCTGGCTTACTGACCAGATTGCTCCCGCCTACTGGAAACCCAACTCCCTCATCCTGGTACATAACTAAAAACAGGATTTGATGCCACCGTCCATCACAAGTCAAAACATTACCTCCAAAATCTTTATGATCCTTTATTAAATTGAAATTGCAGTGTGATAACTCGTAGAAGTGTCATCTTCTTTGTGTGCTGCAGAAATGCCATAAATGCGGGGAGGAGTTCCAGCCCAACGACACCAAGCACCACTGTCGTGCCTGTGGAGAGGGCTTCTGCGACTCCTGCTCATCGAAAACCCGGCCGGTCCCAGAGAGGGGCTGGGGCCTCGCACCTGTCCGAGTCTGCGACGCCTGCTTCCACAACAGAGGAATTCCCACCGGTAATTCTTTCTTTATGTTTGATGTAATGTCAGGTTAAATAGTTTTCAGGTTGAGATTCTCATTGGCCTGATTTTATATGTGACTGTTTCCCTGTTGCAGAGTTGTTGGATGCTGCCTTGGAGGAGGAGGGAGGCACCTTGATAGCGAGGAAGGTCGGGGAGGCTGTTCAGAACACTTTTGGTGCTGTAGTGGGTGCCATCGACATACCTCTCGGTGAGCATCAGATCTGGCGGCAATTTGAAAGTAATGCAGATAAACATTCACAACAGAAGCTATCACTCTATTAGCTATTGTTTGACAGAGAAAACAGCACCTGATGCTTTAAAATGTGTAGATTGTGGATTGTGTATCGCCTTTACATTCTGTGGATCCATTTGGAAAGCATTTACGAGGAGGTCACTGGATCAGAATAACTCCACCCATCAACTGACAATGATCACTGATGATCAAGTAACAAATTGCTCTATCAGTAAACACATTAACCAGAAGAACTGCTGCCTCTTCCCCTCTTCTCTGTGTTTAGGTCTGGTTAAGGATGCGGCTCGCCCGGCTTACTGGGTTCCAGATCAGGACATTGTCTCCTGCAGCGAGTGCCAGCGGGAGTTCTCCCCGCGTCTCTCCATCCACCACTGTCGCTCCTGTGGCCAGGGCGTGTGTGACGACTGCTCCCAGGAGCGACGTGCCGTGCCCTCACGCGGCTGGGACCACCCAGTGAGGGTCTGCAACAGCTGCAACCAGAAACCCGGGGAGCTCTAGCAGGACAAGGAGCACGAGTCAGAGACACCGTCCTCTACGAAAACTGGAATTGACAGCAAGGCTTCAGTTCCCTGTTGTCTTTTTAGTGGCGCTTACTGGCTGCCACTTGACTGTTTGCGGCAGGTTGGACTCTGTTTGTTGTTTTTAACGCTGTCCTCACATCACTTCAGTCCCTCGATGCTATTTCACTTAAATATGCCTATATTTTACACTGTGAACAATCAGAGTGAGACTTGAAATCAAAAAGGAAAGAGAGCTAAAACAACTTGACATTTTTATGAAAGTGAGTATTGTATGCGCTTACTTACAACTGAGTTCAGGTAAACTTTTGTGTTTCCATTTGATCCTTTAGAGTTTATACTGATGCACATGAACCTCTGAAAACCCTCTGACAATCCCACCCAGTGTTACACACTAGTATTAGCACTTTTTGTAGTCTGGGGCTACACATGTAAACCATTTATCTATTTATCAATAGAAATACTTACTGAGCATCTTAAACTGACGTCCGGGGAAGCATATTTATGCTGAGACTGTCTGTGCAGGAGTCCTGGACAAAGCGTTTAGCACTGGCTTTAGAGCAGGAGTGTCAAACATATGGCCCGCAGTCCAGATGTGGCCCACCGGGGGGTCTAGTCCAGCCCTTTGGATGATTCTAAAAATAGTGACTATTGAGGAAAAAATTCCTATTTCACAATGAAGTGCACTTCTCCTGTCTGTCCACCGGGGCCGCTGTCCTTATAAGAGTGTTGTAAACACCTCGCCCAGCACATTGACATGCAGGCTTCATATCAAAACTACACATCAAGCTAGATGGCAGCATGGTGGCTTGGGTTCAAAACCCGGCTAGTAGGACCTCTCTGTATGGAGTTTGTTCTCCCCCTGTCTGCGAGGGTTCTCTACGGGCACTCCAGCTTCCTCCCGCTGTCCAAAGACATGCAGGTTAATTGGTGACTCTAAATTGCCCAAAGGCATGAATTGGTGATTTGTCCCGGGTGTACCTCGCCCGTGCCCAGTGTCAGTTGGGATTGACTCCAGCCCCCCATGACCCTATAAAAGGATAAGTGGTTACAGATAATGAATGAATGACTGAACATCAAGCTAGTTGAACGCTGCATGCAGGAGCCACTGGTGGAAAATGTCATCTGAAGGGCAAAAGGTGGATTCCTTTTCCAAGAAAAATGGACCACTTGTTCTCTTTTTTCAGGGGTAAAGGGGGAAAACCAGCGTGCTTGGCATGTTCACAGCTCAGTGCTGTGCTGAAAGAATACAACATTAAACGCCACTGTCAGACTCATCATGCTGAGAATCACAATTACTTCCAAGGACAACTGAGAGCAAAGAAGATATGAGAATTGCTGGCCGTTTGAAGAAACAGCAGTCTATTTTTAGTCGTAGTCGAGAGGTGAGCGACGCAGCTGTGAAAGCTTGCTACCTTAGTTAACGGTTATTATGCTTTGGTGTTTTTGGTCTGGTTGGGCTGCATGTGGCACCTGGACTAAAATGTGTTTGACACCCCTGCTCTAGATTAATGATGGAAAACATGAAAACTTCTTCTGCTTGTTTAACTGGATGTACAGTAGTTTTCTTCTGCTTCAGCTTTCCTGCCACTCTTTGGCTTCAGAAGGGTTTCTAACAATGAGGAGCCGATGATGTGCTGTAGCACCGAGATGCATTCCACCTTTTAGATTTACTCAGTAATAACTCCTTACATAATCCCTTAATCCTCTGTAGTTGTGTATTTGAATGGGCAATTAATAATAGAGCAGCCTTAATGATAATGCTGTTCATGTGGACTGTTAAAATTTTACTTACAGAACTCAATTATAAGGAGAAAATTACTTAAATAGGAACATTTTCGTTTTTAAAATGTCTAAACTACTATGGAGACAAATGGGAGTGCAGTGGGATGAAATGCAACAGAAACTGCTTTTTATAGTGGCTGGCTCACAGTAGCAATAAGGCACAGAAAAGACTTCAAATCAACTTTGAGGCTGGCCCCTCAATAAAGGAGATAACCAGAAGAGTAATCCATTACTCTTACAACTCAGGCCGTGTAGCTAGTTAGCTAAGAGCATCAAGTGAGCAACGTTTGAGGTTGCCTTTATTGCAGCAAAACTAACTGTCAAGTATCTGATAAATCCTGCTAGTTTTCCTGCTGAACACAAAGGCATTGTGGGATCGGACTTTCGTGATGGTTAGCATGGAGGTTTGTTTGGTTACGATATCGGCAAACATGCTGACATGACACGTTGACCTGAACCAGTTTACCATCTCATCACTGTCTCGGAAAGGTTCAATGACTACAAATATCACAAAGAACAAATCAATACCTTTATGTTCATGTATGCTCAAAGTATGTATTAAACCGCAGAAACTCAGACTGTATGTGTGCATCATTTACCCACAGATCATGTTTACTCATTTACAAAGTAGAAAATGCTTTGATTGACAGTGTAAACATCGTATTGTCCTTTAAAAGTCAGATCAGCGACACTGTAGATTTCTATCCTAGTTCTCAATCATGTCATGAGTAAGTGCACTTTTTTTGGTAAAGCTTACAGAAAGCCCTATTTACCACTTTGATTTCCTTTGGGCACAAATATTTAAAAATGACATTTCCCTGAGACTTCGGTGTAACTCTACTAAGGTCATTTTTCCAAACAAAAGTCCTGTAAAACCCTGCGGAAATGAACAGCAAACTGTCCGAACCCCTTTCAATTGCAAAGTACCAATAGATCCTGGATATACAACTTCATTCACACATTGGCAAAAAAAAAACAGAGTCCTCGTGTTCTGGAAAGGTCTGTGAGATGAATCATTTCAGTCTTTATTTAAAAGCCAGCCTGCTGCTCTCCTTCCTGGTAGTCGGTGTTGTATGGGAAGTAGTAAAGGTCGTGTTTGACCGCCATGAGGAGGCCGGGGAGCCCCCTGCAGCCGCCCAACTTGGAGGAGAAGACGACGCTTGGGATGAGGTCGTTTGCGGCCGGGTGGGGTGATGGAATAGTCCTCAGCAGGTGGCCGTCTTTCAGGCTCCATATCCTCGTGTAACAATCCTGACCAACTGAGGATGGCAAAGAAGAGGAGAGAAAGCAAAATATGTTTTGTTGTTGCAGTCAGGTTTAAAAAAGCACCTCAGGAGAGACGTGAAACATCTTTGATGGGCTTTATTTCTCTTAAACTATCTCTGAAATACTTAATCTGGCCTTAGGGTATTTTTATCTGCAACTGCGTTATGACTCAATCTTGAAGCCTCAGTTATCTTGCACTAAGTATGTCAGAGCATTTTTACGGCAAACCTGGTCCCTTTTTGATTAAGTTTGGTCCTCTCCTACCTGCCAACAAAAGCCCCTCGGGCTCATTGACGTGGATGGGAAGGTAGGCGTGTTCATTGTAGTGCCCTCTGTACTCCTGTACTGGCTTTGTCACTCGCACATCCCACAGCTTAATCTGCACATGAATAAGGAAAACAAACCAAGTTAAAGCAACAATAAGAATAGTCTGTAATTTTGAAGAAGCCCAGCGCTTTCCTCAGAATCTGGATCCAAGCTCTTTGCCAGCGTTTCCTGTTGTTCACGAACAGGGCAATGCACACTTCACAGTAACGTGCATGTAGCAGATCCAAGTATTAACTTTTATGAGCAAGTGTTCTGAATTTTCACTTGATCATTATCAGCACTGCAGTTACAAGCATTTTTAACCACTGGTATTTGCACATTTGCAATGTCCAAACGACAGCAACACATCAGAATCTGCAAGGACCTAACTCAACAAGCATGGGTCGACCCAAGGTTAAAGGAGCAGTACGGTTCTCTGCACATTAAGCCTCATAATAAGGAGATTTAGAGTCACATACGATGTTCAACAACATTATTATGATGGACGGTGCAGTCCTGAGAGCTGGACCTCGTTGCTGACATCACTACTGACTGAAAACAATGGAGGAGCACGTGCACTCAGACAGTCTGTCAAAAAATACAATTAATGTTCGTTTTAAAAGATATGAAACTCACCAAATGTTTAGTGTCCTCTCATATACCAAGACTAAGACAGGAAACTAAACATGGAAATATAAACTGGAAACGGCTGTTTGTTTCGTTTCCGGGTCATATATCGGTAAATGAAAGGACACCACTAAACATTTGGTGAGTTTCACATCTCTTAAAACGAGTGTTTACTGTATTTTTTGACAGATTGGCGGGGTGCACATGCTCCTTCAATGTTTTCAACTAGCGGTCACGTCTGCTATGAGCTCCAACTCTCACGACTGTGCCGTTTGTCATAGTAATGCTGCAGAGCATTGTATATGATGGTAAATATTCTTATTATAAGGCTTAATGTGTGAAAAACATGCTTGTATTTATAGTAGAGGAGCCCCTTCACATGCTCCTTACCATCAGTCATTTAAAGCAGAACTAGCTGTTAATGCTTTTTGGTAAATGTAGTGAAGAAAAAAGTATTACTGTTTCAAAAATGTGCTTAAGTAAAAGCAGAAGTAAAAAGAAACAAGAGAAGTACTTCCTCCTTAAGAAAAACTTCTTCTCGGGTGCATTACATGTAGCGATTTATTTTTCACCCCTAGTTGACACAAAAATGTGCAGTGATAAAACATGGAATACTTGCTCATGAAAGTTCATGTCTACACCGGCTGCGTGCACATTACTGTACAGCCCTCAGTGTACAGCAAGAGCAGTGTCTGTAGTTTCTGGTTATGTGAGTTAATGTCTCTAAAGCTGTGTGAAGACTTACTGCGGGGTTGTGAGTGTAAGTTTAACCCAGTGAGATCGCTGTCTCATTCTTTATAACACTTTGTTAATCATCCAGTTTGCAGCTGGATTACATTTTCACATATTCAACAATTCTATGTCATGTTCTGAATTGTCATCTCTGCTTGTCAACATCCCTCTCTCTTTTTAATTATGAGCCACTCATTTTTAAGCCAATAATCTGACCTGGCCCAGCATGTCGGCAGCTAGCAGGTAGTTCTCATCCTGCAGGACGCGTATGGATGTGATGGCTGACTCCTGATGGAAGCGGCTCGCTTTCCAGCTTTGATCCCTGCGGCCGCGCTGCCGCAGGTCGATGCTGAAGATCTCCCCGGATCTGCAGCCGTTGAACAGCACAGGGACCTAAGGTGAAAAGGAGCATACAGCTTTCTTGGACTTTAAAATTTTTTTATTTTATACACATTAATCCATACCTCAGTGTCACACACATGAACTCAAACATGCTTTAATGTAAGAGACGACTCACCCTGCGGGCAAACTGCTGAGCCAAGACATTACTGCCTGTGCTGTATGTCTGTGTTCGGCCCGTCTCTGCATCTTTCACTATCACCCTACGAGACAGACCTGCCGACATACACAGCAAGACAAACATTTTAAAATCATAAAACTGTGTGCATGAAATGTTTTAGGGCAAATCTGAACCCCCGAGACGGACAGGAAAACGTCTGCCAATCTTAATCTGAGTGGCCATTTAATGGCCCAAAACATAAGCCTTGCCAACAAACTCGAGATTCTTCACAGGCCAACTGACCCTTCGTTAAGCTCCTCCCTCAAACTCAAACGGGCCAATCAGAGCGTACCATTTGCCAGCTGTGACCGGGGTCTAACAACTATCAGCTGTGCTCTATTAAAACTCATGTGATCTTTTCAGATTTTCATCATTTTCAGGCTGGTTCTGTGGATTTCAAGCTCATCGTGGTTAAACGTTGATTCCGGGGCACTTTTAAAAGTGATGCTCGATTTAGGTTCTTTACCTTTCCAAAATCAAACACTGAAAAGCGTAACGTTATGCTTGGGCAAAACTGTTTGCCCGTCCTCATTCCCTGTTGAAGCCCTCACAGTTTAACAAGCACAGCGAACGTTATGTCTGCTTCGGTAACCCTTTAATAAACACTGAAGTCATGTTACGTTGTTACAAATTGATATTAGCGTCTTGATTTGAGTTAACGTTACTTATAGCTATTGAAAGCGCTAGCAAGTGTAACTGGATTGAGATTATATTTTTATTTTTTACTTTTGTATTTGAAATATCACCAAATCCTGATTGGGTACTGGAAAACATTGTTCTATTATGATCAAAGAGGGTTCCATAGTCTGTTCTTACTTAACCATCGAATACCTGTACTGTTACTTTAAATCTGCACCGTAGTCGCGAGTGTATGACGTCACCGTGCGCCGCTTCTCCTCAATTTGCGCTAAATACACTGAGGACAGGTAGGCTTTACTTCCTTCACTGCAATATGAACGATTATTTCAGTTTTGTGAACATTAAATGTAGCAATACACATTTTTAAATAATACTTCTATGTTGTGAATATGCAGATGTGTTATGTGTCTAGTTGTAAGTTGTAAACGTACTTTTGAAATTTATAGTAGACACATTTCTGAATGCTACAGGGGTCTGTGTGTAACTGTGCTTGAAGGAGAGACCGCTGCCTAACCACGCAGACGTGTTTTATTTATTTTGTTGTACAGATGTACAGATGCTGTGATGCCACCCAACTTCCACCAGTAAATGACAGATAGAACCAGCAGCCACTGTGGTCCGAGTCATCCTTTTCTATACCATTATAACACAACACAGACTAATAGGCTAACGGGCATGCCACTATCCTTAAGACTCTGAGACTAGGAGCCAAACACCCCCGTTACACGAGCCTGGCCAGCTAAGCCACAGTCTATGGCTGCAGTCTGGAAATACTCAAACCCAACCAAAAAGTCCATCTTTACTTTTAACATTAATGTACGAAGAAACGTGTTCTCTGCTTGTCCTGGACAGGTCCTAATTGTTACGAGCGTTCTTGTTTGTTTTATGAATGAAGTGAAACACAAGTTGAAGCTGCTGCACTGTGATCTGTAGCTTTATCATGTATCTTTATATTCATAACTCTAACCTGTTTTCACTGCTGAGTTACTTTGACTTCCTGTATTTATCATTCAAAGGCTTAATGCAGACCTTCTGTCTGCTCCTGTCTGAAATCACTTTTTTGTTTTTCCAAAAATTAGTATTTTTCCAGGGAGTGCAGTTTGTTACAGCGTGAGCTCCATGCTAGCGCTGAAAGCTTGAGAGACATAGCAACAGTAACTAAGGGGGGTGGAGCTTCAGGAAAGGTCAATTCTCCTGCTCTGCTCTCAGTAAAGCCCCGTCTCCTAGCGCTGCCTGAATTGATACATTTTTTCTACGCTCTAGATGCATTTTTCGAATTTCAGGAAGGGTGCACATCAGTCAGAACTCCGGGGATTTAGTTACACCTGAAACAGTCCCAGCTCCTCATGTTGAAAAGCTCCCACTTCTCTTGTAACTCTTGGATTTATTGCAACACTTCAGCATGAGAGGTGTCTGTGAAGAGGTCAAGGTGCAATATTAAAATGTGTACAGCATAAAAAAATAAAAAAATTCATGGTCATGTGTTGTCCTTCTGTTCATACAATATGGATGTTGCAGGAGTCACTCTGGTGTTTTAATGTGGAAAAATACGATATTCCTCATCTCATTTCATCAACTTTACTTTATGTGGACAGTCCTGCTTCATGCTGTTTGCAGTGAGTGTGTGTGTGTGTGTGTGTGTGTGTGTGTGAGACAGAAAGGCCAAGGTTGAACAGCTGCTGTCAGACCTCCCACTCCCCTGTTGGAAAATGTTTTGCAGGCATTTTTATTACAACTGCACCACTTCTATCATGATTATTTTTATTTGTGAGTTTAGAATTGAATGATCTTTTCTCGTTATTTGTATTATGTGGGGATGTGTGTTGCTTCTCCATTTGGGGCCCTGCTGCTTCAATAATAACCATAAATCACTACAAATATAACTTTTATTCCCCCCATTGAATATATAGATTTTTTTCTTAACTAATGAAAAAAATTTATAGAAAAGTATTGAAGTGCTATCTCCTTTTTTTTATTTGCAACAAAGTGGACATTTTTCAGAAACTAAATATCAAAAATAAATAAATAAATAAATACTAGAAATCTGTAAAACCTGTAAAAACAAACAGCATCTTTTCAAGCTGTTTAAGAAAGTCTGAAATCTCCAGACCTCAAACACAACATTAAAGTTAAAGTGAACATGCCCTTCAAACTGTTTTCCATCATTACTGTCTGCACCATAAATATAAAAACTGTTAGGCTACATACTGTATGCTCTGGTGCAGTGTTGACATTTATTCATTCATCCCGTTCATCAAAATTATTGTTGATTTAAATGCCCTATGTACATTTATTCAAACTCATTGACTTGTAGATTTCTCAGAGCCACCTCAGGAGAATTTCAGACAGTTATTGTTGAAATCCTTTATTTTTGGAGGTGAAATCAGGTTTATTATGTGAGTTCAAATTTGAGGGTTTTTTTTAATCTTATTTATGCTTATTTGCATTGTATTACATCACAATAAATGACTGTAAACTTAAGAAATAAGTTTTTGTTTCCCTTCAAAACCAACTCACAGATCCTGAGATGACTTAAATATCAAGCTTATTTGTTCCATGGACGCTTAAGGCTTTGATCTGAAATGTTTTTAATTTATTTTCACATGTTGGCATCCTAAAATATGTCTTCTTTTTCACCGTGACATCTTGCCTCCCACCTCTCTTCTCTTGCTTTCATCCTCTCAAGGTTATCCTCTGTGACTCAAAGGGTGAAGCAGTGGGACTTTATTGTCAACTGCATGCAAGAGCGACACCTCAGTGGTGCTCTCATGTAAGAAACACATAACTGACCAGGTCGAATGAATTTTCTCTTCCTCCCCTGACTCTGAGGCCCTTCATCAGCCGGGGACGCAAGTTCAAAAACCAGACAGAGAGAGACAGAGGGAGAGCATCCTGGTTCTGGTTTGTCTGGATTGATAAGTTCTTATCATGGAGAGAGCAGACAGATGGTGATGACAGCTGGCAGACAGACACACGGACTGACAGAAAAACAAAAAGGCTAGAAAGAAAGAAGGAGGATTAAACAGAAGACAGTAAGGAAGGTAGGAGGAAAAGAGACAGCAAAGAAGAGAGTTAGACAGGCAGCCAGAGTGACAGACAGAAAGCCAGAGGTTTGGGTCTCAGAGATAAAAACCCACTGGACATCGCTACTTGGATGGGTAGGAGTTTTTCTCACCCCTGCTCTCTCTCTCTCCCTGTCCCCCTCCCTCCTTTTCTCTCTCTCTCTCCCTCTCCCTCTGCCTCCTCTAAGTCCCTGCAGCCACACACTTTCTTGTGCAGACCATCTGGGAGTGAAGGGATTGTTTCTGCAGAGGGACATCGCTGCCAGCTTCCTACACTGACTGATCTGGGGCTTTGGAAAGCCCTACACTCTCTGCTTCAAACACAATAAACAGAATAGATGAATGTGTGCCATGCTACTGTATCTCATGGGGGAGGCAGGGGGCACAGAGAGAGGATGGGGGGGAGTGTGAGGTTATGGATGTGGACTGATTTCAACACGGGGACGGAGAGGCTGAGGAGGAACACTGAGACACTGAGTGACAGGCCGGGGAGACAAAAGAGCACTTCACTGCCCTCCGTACAGACAGAACTGTGAAATATTACAGAATCATTTCAAAAACATTTCCTTCAATTAAATTTAAGATAAAAAATAAAATTATTGAAAAGACAAACTGTCCCATTTTTCCAATTATTTTATCACACAAACCAATAACCAGAGTTGTGATTAGTAGTTTGTACTTTTGTATTTTGTGTTAAAAACAATATATTAAATTGAGTTAAAGTGAACTGAATTGGAGAAGTCAATTTGTTCACAGTAAATACAAAATAAGACAATTTAAATGTTACAAAAAAAGTCGATTCTGTCTGCTGATCAGGGGCCTCATGTATGAACGGTGCACAGGCACTAAAATGTAGCGTACGTTTGTTTCATGCACACATCGGGATGTAAAAAATCAGCACGATGTGAGAATGTGCAGATCTTGCCACACACTCCAGACCAGCCGTGAAAATGTGTCATTCTGTCATTTGGCAGTGCCACACAACAAAGTACTGGAACTCCGTCAACAGGGGCGACTCTAGGATCAGAGCTTAAGGGGTGCTGAGCACCCAATGAGCCCTCAAAAAAACAAAACAAAACAAAACAAAAACAATGTACAAGTTAACATATTTTAAATATGAAGAAATACTAATAAATACAGCAAACTCACAGAGTATTACTGACATAAATAAGAGTAGGAGGAGGTTGGGGAGAATCCATATTTGATAACAGTTTATCACAGTTATGTGAAATCACTGTGGACTCTGCAATGAACAGGTGTGTAGAGGACGGGATACGAGGCTGATCCACCTGCGTTCTTTTCCAAGTTAATTTGGGATTTATAAAGGGAAGCTGTGCAAAAACAGGTGTACGCCAGGTTTTATAAATCTGGAAATTTTTTGATGCACATTTATTCCCTCATTTGTACGCATGCAAACATTTAGGTACAGTTATGTACATGAGGCCTCAGGTGTTTTTCAGACCTGTTTTTAATTAAGGTTGCTGTGATTTACGTAAGGGATAATATCCAACCGCTCTTGCAACAGTCAGCTACAAGCTCTGTCCTGAAAGAAAAAAGTGCCAAACCAGCAGACGTGCCTGAAACTGTGACATTTATTAAAGCAATGAAAATATGCCGTCCTCAGCCTGTTGCTTCACCTTTTCACAAAGCACGGTGAACAGATGATAGACACACACAGTACGTTTACATGACACTAGAGAAAACTGATTTACTGAGTTAGTCCGGCTAAAACCAGACTTTTAAAATGCATGTAAACATGTTAGTATGACTCAAATCATACTTAATCAAATTTCTCAAAGTCAAGTTAATACATTCACACAATGTGACTGGAAGGTGAATTACTCCTGCATGTAAACGCCTCAAGCGGACCCGGACTGGCCTGAGCAATCTGCACATGATCGATAATCCCTGGGGCGTCTGTGACCTGAAACTAAAACAGCATAAATTTGCAGAAGAAAGCCAGTAAGAAAACAAATATTCCCTGAGCACAAGGGAGAGTGTGTCGAATTAGAACCAAAAGTAAAGCATGAAGTGTACAGCGCTGTAAAGTTGTCCATGTTTCCACTGTTCGACATGAATTCTGCTAGCTGCTTGCTAACTTGTTTGTAGCTTGCTTGGCTAACCAGAAGAAGGTCCAATAGCAACAAGCTAAACGGGACGTATTGCCGCCTAATGTAGCAGAGTCCAACAATAAATCAATTCACCCTCAGCGCTTCCATACTGGGACAAGGACAGCAGTCCAAATAAATGTCTTAATCGAGCTATAACTGTAGCTCGACCTCAATGTGCATGTAAACATACTGGACTAATTTTTGCGGATTGATATGACAGGACGGGAACCTTGGATGAGCTGGGTCCAAATGATGTTCCTAACAACAGTCTGTTTCTCATAGCAACGGTCTGTAGTACAGAAATAACAGACTTTTAAATACTGTGATTGACAAATCGCAATTAAGTATTCAACAAATTCATGTAATAAATTTTGTTAAATAGTAGCTCCACATTCTGACAGCCATCACTGATATAAGAGTTTGTACTGTCAGTAATGTGGGTCTCCCAGTCTCTCCGTTCTGCCGTAAACAGAAAATACCCCTGTGTTCCAATATCCGTACTACCTTGCTATTTAGTATGCCAGAAAGAGATTTAGTGTGTCCCAGTATGTA
>JAQFJB010000010.1:7940507-7951300 GCA_029874875.1 Naso minor | reverse complement strand
AAGATCAAATAGTGTCATTTAACAACCCGCAGAGACATGGTGTCACAGAGAACCCTCGTCTTTCAGCTCTCCTCGGGCTAAGAGGATGTGATGTTCAGTCTGCATTGTAATTTATTTCTCACACAGGTCGCGGCTGAGCAATCACACCATATACTTTACTTTACTGGGTGGTCTTTTGCTGTAATCCCCCATTACGGTCATGCACATACACGGTATACGCCCGCCAAAGCTAAAGGTATGAATATGAGTGTATTCAGACTTCATGCCTCCGAGAGACTAGACAGAGCCATAACCCTTTATGCAATATGGAAATGTGTGCTCGTAACCATGTCTGTCAATCTCTTTTGTACACTGGTTTGGATGTTAACCTTTGAATTCTCAGCGCGTGGCCTGAATATGACCTGTGCTGGCATTTTTCATTACCTTCATTTATGAATCCCTTAGACAGCCTGAGTGGACGTGAATATTTCACATGATTTGCATGAACATTATCCCAAAGTGCATGTCGAAGCAGCAGGATATTTGTCAGTCTGCACCGCAGTGGAAGGTGACAGGGGAAGCAGGGCAGAAACGATGGATCGATATGTGATTTGCATTTTGTGCAGCAGCAAGATGTAAACATTTGTCCTGTGTCACTGCAGAATTACATCCTTGCAAATTCCTGTATTGTTTGATGTGATAAACAGATGTTCAAGATGGTGTCTGAACAGCTGCCACCCACTGATCTTATTAGTAGTTGCTAATTCTTTCCACTGTGCCCGCGGTTGCGAAATGTCTGTGTCTTTGCCATCTGATTGTCACACTGCTCGGCCTTGCTGTCTCTCTGCTCACACTTTAGCGCCAGCACTTCTAATCCAGGAGAGAAAATGAACTGTCACGCATGTTTGATTGTTAAAAGTGGCTGCTGGTTTCCGTGACAACACCTCAACACCCGCTTGGGTTGGAGTAATGGGCACAGGAGACTTTTTCATCTACCTTTTTTTTTTCTTTCTCTCACCATTTTTGAAAATTTGAAGGAGGTAATTCAGATGGAGGACGATTCAGTGGGTGACAATGTGACAGATGCAGCTCTATTTTTCCAGGATGAATGTGCAAATGATGCAGCCAGAGAGGATCAGAAAGAGCGGCGTAAAACCCAGCAGCTCAGATGGAGGCACAGAGAGCAGGCTTTTCCTGCTCACTCCAGTTCCATCCCTTCTTATTTTTTTATTAACCCCACTCCTACCATAACCATTATGCCTCTGGCTATTACACACAACATCTCTGCAGACCGACCGACATGTCAGAAAATGACGGGCATTAAATATGACACACAGTCCTTATGCCATCATTGCAGAGAGGGCCATTTTCCTCTTGAGTGAAATGGAGGATGGTGCAGAGCAGTTTTTTTTTTCTTTTGGAAAAAAACAGACCTAATGCAGCATTTAAGTCATCTAACTTTTGCTGTCTCACCAATGCCTTGCTTTCAGAAAACCACGACAAACCACGTCGCTCAGGATGCAGACACGCAGGCAGATGAGAAGTCCCGCAACATGTACAAAATCCTCCTCCTCACCTACAAGTCCCTCCATGCCCTTGCCCCTAAGTACCTAACAGACCTCCTCCACCCTTACACCCTGTCCTGCACTTTGTGGTCCTCAAGACTCTGGCATCCTCTCCATTCCCCATTCTCTTCTATGAACTTCGAACTTTTGGGTGCTTTCAGTGTTGCTACCCCAACCCTCTGGAACTCTCTTCCTGCAAAAATCCCTAATGCCCCTTTTCTGGACACTTTCAAATCAACCTTGAAAACTTATCTGTTCAACATGGCTTTCAGTCTTTAATTTACCTCATTTCCCTGCTTCACGTACACTGTCATTTCCTCCTTATTCTGCCTTTTGTCTGCTTGTGTTGTTTGTTGTAGTCTTGTTGCGTATTGTTATGTATTGCTGGGTTTTTTGTGTTGATGTACTGCTCCGTTAAGCGACCTTGGGTTTCTTGAAAGGTGCTATATGAATTAAAGTTATCATTATTAGATGAGAAGCCTGCTTTTATGAGGTGGATCACCTGTGTCCTGTGGTTTCTGATGCACATCAGCAAAGATGCATCAGGGAATGTTGACTGCCTTGTCTGACTCTGCATGAACCACCACTGCTGATGGGAGCTGTGTTCTAAATCATTCCCCCTTTCACTCACTCACAATTCCCAAAATTGCATTCATTATATAGCAAACTACACAGGAATGTCCAAACATTTCAAACACTACATAGAAATTTACTAAACATCATTGTCAATGCACTGGATATTCATGCAACGCAAATGGGTGCACCCAATGTCATGTAAACAAACCGAGCACACAGAAGTACAGCACTGAAATGTTTGGGGGTTGTGTTAATGTTGCATGGTAGTTTTTCAACGTTAAATCCCAAATAACCCGGTGAAATTCCAATGACGTGGATGTTTGTTTTGTCAGCTGTGGTCTTGTGTCCTGATTGGTCCAGATCAAAAGCTGTAACAGCCCACAATAACTGTAATAGTTCACAAACTCACAAGCTAACAGCAAATTTAGCAATCAGTGGCTAAAGCTGTTGGAATATAATTCCTCTGAATGTTTTGCTTCTTTGGTAAAGCCTTTTCTTCTCTGCACAGACAGAGGCGAAGGCAAACTTGCCTCAGGTGTTTATTAAATCATCTTTGGTTAACTGGCTGACCAACTTCTATTAGCTAACATGCTGACTAACGTTAGCAAACCTTACTGGCTTTCTAACTACTTCTATTTCTCTTTTGGAAATACATGACCGCAACACATTGTGGTATATGGGAATAAAATACAGGGTCATATGTACACATACAACCCTATCACATCACATGTACACTAAAATTTGCGGTGCACTGTGGGTATTTTAACTAAAATAAAAGCACTAGTGCACTACATAAAGAATGAAATTATCCACTAAGAATTCAAACACTAGACCTACCACAAAATGGCAAACACACTATATAGTACATTATTTCCGTGATCAGGAGCATTTTCGCACACAGCCTGTGTTTTGTCTTTTTTTTTTTTTTTTAAATTGAAGTGAAAGCCTCACCGTGCTTAGAGGATGTCTGTTGCTGAACAAGATTGCCTAAGCCTTTCAAAGCTGTAATTTTAGTAGTAATGACATGTTCTTGTGAAGAACAGTGCTTTAGACTTTCATAATGTATTATTCCAGTTCTTCACCATAGTACTCTTTGCAGTCTGTCCATTTAAATTTCCTGTTCCTTTGACTTTACCTTTAGATATTCTTGGATCTCAAGAGGTTAAATCACTGGGTTACAGCGAAATGGTTTCTTGCCCATAGCAATGACAAGTACAGGATTAAGAAGTAACTGGAGAAGGATGGTATAGTAAATGTTGTTTGGTGCCGAGATATGTCTTTCCCAGTGGATTCACCGTCTGTTCGCCTGCGGCAGCATGACCTGCCTGCTCTCAGCGGTGCTTCTGCTGCTGCTGCACTGGGATCCTCTGTGTCTTTATTGATTCCAGCCTGTCCACCCACCAGAGGATCCGATAGCAGTTAACATGATGCAGAGTGCACATATTTAGAGGCCGCAGGGTATCAGCGGACCAGGCTCTGGTTGGCGTAATTGAGAGTGATAGGAATCAGTTAGAGCTAAGTTACAATTGATTGGGTGTGTGTGTGTAAACAGATGGAGATCAATGGCAACAGGTCAATAGAAATTATAAGCATTTTAAAAAGCAAGAAAAATTAAAAGGTGTTATTTTAGCTTGTGTGGATTAATGTTTTTGTTTTTGCCTTTTCTTTAAAAGGCCTAAAAATGGTTTTGTGCTGCTCGACTCTCCTGTATTTACTTTGTTTTTCCTAAACTAATCTAGCAGTCAGCATCAACCTTAAAGGAGAAGTTCTGTTTTTAGCACATTAAGCCCTGTCATAAGGTTATTTTACAATCATGTACAGTGGTCAATAACAACGTTATGAAGAACGTTGCAGTCTTGAGAAGTCAAGCTCATTGTTGACGACTCTGCTAGCTTCCACAACGGATCGTCACAGGCACTAAGACAATCCTTCAAAAAACACAAACGCTTGTTTTCAAAGAAGAGAAAATCACCAAGTGGTCGATGACGTCTGCCACTTCTCTGTAAAAAACCGACATATGACCGAAACAGCTCTTCTTCTGTTTGTAAACTTCCATGTGATATTCCGTAAGGGGAGCTTAAAGGCTACCATAGAAGAAGAGCTGTATTAATGTTATAGCGTCAGAACGTCAGTGGCCACCGCTGACCACTCATTGAGTGTCTCGTCTTTGAAAACAAACGTTTGATTTTTGAATTATTGTCTCAGTGCCCATGCCAATCCATGTGGAAGCTACAGCGACCTCTGCAATGAGCTCAAGTTCTTAAGACTGCACTGCTGTTCATAATGTTGCTATTGACTATTGCACTTGATTGTAAATAACCTTATGATATGGCTTAAGGTGCTAAAAACAGTCTATCCTTTAAGTTTTAGTTTGTTCCATTTAAAGTCCTCATTTTACACAAGCCTTTGATTAGATGAATTTACCATTATTTTAAAATTACATTTTTTTTCCCACTTTTTTCCCAGTAAACTTAAACAGAAGCTCAAGAAGTTTTGGTTTTCTTATTTAGAGGGATGCACTTGGATGTTTTAAGCTTCTTCTTAAACATGCTACAGCCATTTATGATAAGATTATCGTAGGCACTTTGCTGTGGAAAAAACAGGTGTATCCTATGTAAAGAAATAGCATCTATTAGTACTATGCAGATGTGTCTGAAAAAAACTGGAGCATAAGTAGAAATATGAATGTTATATTTTATAAATAATACTAGTGACTTTTATTTTTGTTTTAATATATTTGAACAAATGGCAACCCCCCAAAAAATCCAAAACAAAACAAAACAAAACAAACAAAAGAACAAATTAACAAGACATACTACTGAAATACTGAGAAAATCCGGTTTACATGACTTTTAAAGCATGTGCAGTTCAAAAGTTATTTATTAATTTAGAGCAATAGTAGTTTTTTGCCGCCGGTGGTCTTCAAGGTCCTTGAGGGTTTAGTTTAATGTAGAAAACACTACTAAAAGGGATTATTTGAGAATATTGGTGCAGACATGGACCAAAATTAAACCTCTCTTAAAGCACCTTTGGCTCTGTGTTTTGTTGGGAGCTTGAAAGCAGATATAATTCTGTAAATTTAGTAAATAAGTTGATACATGACATGAAAAATCATTGCACCAAATTTAGCAGAACTCTAAATCCATCTGTAATCCAACAGTAAATGCTTGCAGGTCGAGTCTTCACTGCATTTTCACTACACTTACTATTATTTCTACCGTACTGTCATCATATCTTATATTGGTAACACTGCATCTTGTCATTAATGACTGTGCTGTTTCTACCACCTCTCCTTGCAAGGAAATATTTTACAGTAACCAGCCTCTGTGTCTCATTTGATTCTTTCTCAGCCTATGCATCATTTTATAGAAGGAGCTTTATTAGTCGATTTGCATATAACTGGTGTAATGCTGGCGTCTCATCGCTCATTTTCTCTGTCTATGATAGCCGGCTCTACATTATTACACTTGGACTTGGAGTGGTCCTCAGTCAAGCCTCAGGATGTTAATAAAATATGCTGGTTACCGAGATGAGATGAATAATCGTAGGAGTCAAGTATAATTTCCAGCCCCACCAGGCTGAGCCCGCGCAGTCTACACGTCATGCACTTGGAGGGCGATGGCTCCATGCCGTCTGCCTATCATGGTGGTCGCACGCTGGCTGTGATGGTAGTGATGTAAGGCAAAGCAGGCTTGGCATAGCGCACGGCACGATAAGGTTTCTGCTTCGCTGTGGCCAGCACTGAAGGATTGTGGGAGAGTGCTTATCAGTCTGTGTCAGGGTCTATCAGCATCTGTCATGTTTACTCCTCAGGTGTGCCGGCTGCTGGCTGACTGCTCTGCCAAGGCTCCTTCATATCAGTCAGCTTGTGCTAACCAGGAGCACAAACAGAAACCAACCCACCGCTGCTGCAGACCAGACCATCCCCATTACGCTCCCTCCTCTCTCTATATATAAACCTCTTCTTCACAAAGTTCACTTGTTATATCTTCCACTTCTTGCCGCCTCATCCTTCCACATCTTGCCTTTCACCGTGTAACTTCTCCACCGCCACTCTTGATTCACCTGTTTGGGAAGGATTTGGGGTGAATCATCCCTTAACAGGATATCAACAGCCCAGACTAAAAAAGCCCTTGCTCCACCCCAGCACATGCTGCCTTTTTTCAAGTCAATTGGCAGAGCATTATCCCTATTCAGTCCATTTCCTCTAGTCGCAGTTCACAATTTGCTTCTCTGCTCTTACAGGAGCTAAAAATGTAGTTTCTAAAGAGGGCAAGTTCCATGGAGAGAAGGTGAGTCAGCGCAAACGACGACATGAACTAAAACAGAACACACATGTTTTTGTAGTGGTTAATCATTGCATACAGGATGTGTGAGTGCCAGAGAGGAAGAGACACACAGTCACAGGCACAGAGAAAGGTGAGAGAAAAAGTTCAAGCAAGAGAGAACGAGAGATTTGAGAGAGATTGTCAAAATGTCGCAGGTGGAAATGTCAGCAGCGAGGTGGAGAGGAGTCAAGCTGAGCGAGAGCAGGAGGTTGAAACCATAATTAGTGTCTGAGTCACTGCGAGTGGCCCTGTGTGATGTCATCGGCTCCCTGTCCCCTGTATCCGGCGCTGAGGATGAGCATAGGGAATATCCCGACCCGACCTCTGGCCTTTCTGAGGAACATGCTGTACTCGCCTCCGTCTTGCTGCTGCATCAGCCTCCGGGCGCCAGCTCTGCCTGTGTTGACTGCAGTGACCTCATCACTGTTTGTGGGGTCACGCTCATGCCCGCCGTGACTGTTGAAGAGTGTGTGTGTATGCGTATGCGTAAGCCACTTTTTCCAGGGTGCATCTCTTTTATCTCCAGCAGAGCATGAGGTGCTGCTGCATGACTGACAGTCGAATCGTGCTGCTGTAGCAAACACCGTCTGCCTGACCATCTTGCCGGGAAATCAATCTAACACTGGAGCAAATCAGAGCAACATAGGAGAGGTGGCCTGTACATTCCCTCTCTGTGAGGCAGACGGCCGTGGCCCATGTCATGCTGTTTTCTCCCCGCTGTGGTATCACACAGAGACAGGCAGCCAACCACTGTGAAGGAGCAAGCTTGGGAATGACAAACACTCGCTTGATCTGGTGAACCTGCATAACAAATGGTTCTCAGAGCCACGGACACGGCCAGTGCCATGAGAGATAGGAAGGTTGACAAACTCAGACAGCTCACACAAACATAACTGAGCTCAAATCCCAAAATTGGGGAAAAAAGTAACCTAGATCACAGTGTCACTCTGGTTTAAAGTGCTTTCCAAAACACACAGAGCAAGATTTAAAGGCAATGAGTGGGAACATTTAAGTGTATTTGAAAAATAATAAAATAAAACAGACATAAAAATGCAAATCGACAAATCAATAAAATTAAATGTTTGATTCGCTTTCAGTGTCCACTTTCAGTGCAGTAAACAGTCTTTAGTGTGAGCCCAGACCATTGACTAAATTCTAACTTCTTGCACGGCACTATAACTGCAAGGCAACACCAGTGATGGCAGATGTCCGATAAATATCATATTTGTACGATAATTTTGCCCTCAGTATGATGTTCAATCAATAATGCCAAAAGAAAGGCCAAATGTACAATAATTTTGCCATTTCAGTGAATGAGTTACATTTATGGCAAAACACAGATGCCATGGGTATAAATGGTGCTTTTGTTTTGAAGGGTAATAACAAAGGAGAGTCGGTGTAATGGGCTGCAATTGACTCCCTCGTGTGAAGCCACAGTTGCCGTCTTGTTTGAAGGACGGGGTCTCGATGTTGTTACATTTTTATGGTCTGCAGGGCATAGTTTTGCTGTTCAGTAGTATTTGGGCCCTTTCTCAGTTTTTGTCATGAGTATAAGCTTGTTAATATGAGCTGCTTAAACCAAGAAGTAAGTAGTAGGGTAGGCCTACCACTGACGCATTTAATCTGATACTTTATAAAATCTTCTTAACATCATATTAAAGTTTTAAAAAGCCACAGCACCTTAACATGTTTAGTACAGTAACGTTAGCATAGGCTAATTGGATAGATTCCACTCATTTTATCACTCATCACTGCATAAAAACTGTAAAAACAAAGACACTTTTACAGACCTGAATAAAAACCTCAAAAAAGTCGCATCTGTCTTTTCAGATTAAAGGATTGTCAGGTTTGGCATGTTGATTATCCCTCTGAGGATGTTATTTTGGAAAGTTTCAATGCTACGGTGACACAGCTGGCTTACGACTGGATTGTGCCACAGATGTTTCCTTGCAGCAAATTTATATATCGCTGAAGTCTTTATCAGGAACAATTTTTTAGTTTTTAATGAGGTCCCTCTATCAATGCTATGAAATAACTGGGGATGTCGTGAAGTAGAGTGGGATTATGGGAACCGTTTATTTCATGTTAAACAGCCACCATTACAGATCGATTATCTTACAGACTGAGGCAGAAATGTTCACAGATGAGATAATGTGTCTGAGTTTTATTCCTATTACGTTAAGTAACGTTTGAAGTGCTCCATTATTTTGAATAGAATTATATATTTTACACAAATATTACATATTTCCAATATGGCCTCTGTATGGTTGTATTGACTCAATGTTCTTAATGACATTAACTGTGGTCTGTCTTTTAGTGGTTGTTTTTATCTTTTTGTTTTTGTTTTGTTTGGCTTTGTTTGTTGAGTTTATGTCTGTATGATGTGATATATGTTTGGACCCCCTTGAAAATGAGATGGTGCATCTCAACGGGTTTATCCAAATAAATAAATTTCAATTCAATTTCAATTTTTCTGACTTCGAACATTGTTGAAAACGTGGGATAA
The DNA here is from genome assembly GCA_029874875.1 of Naso minor. Classification (NCBI taxonomy): domain Eukaryota; kingdom Metazoa; phylum Chordata; class Actinopteri; order Acanthuriformes; family Acanthuridae; genus Naso; species Naso minor. The sequence goes on along the minus strand of JAQFJB010000010.1, from coordinate 7,942,346 downwards.
TGCAAGTATGAAATTCAACAACATATATAATCATCATTTTAAGACATTTTAATGTGAAAATGTGACTTGTGTAGGGCTATGTTGAAGCTAGCCAGTTGTTACAATGAATTAATTAAAAGATTTGTATGTAATATAATATAAACTTATTCCGCATTTACAAACAGCTGGTGAGACTAAATCCAGAACAACAAACAGAGCGGTCTTGACCTAAAAGGTCTAGTCAGTGTGTAACAGGGATGCAGAATGAAGATAAATTCTGGCTCGACAGGAGAAATAACATTTCTAAATGACTCCTTTGACACGGACAGAAAATGTGTAAAAACACGGGCTTCTGTAGCAGTCGTTCCGCCAGTGTCTGGCACACTCCGTGCCAAAATCTGCTGATTGTGTTAGTAATGCACGGTGTTAAACAGACGGGACAAACTGAAGGGAATAGCAGAGTGCATGCGTGTCTGACTTAGCAATGTATTTCAACGGGAAAAGCAGACAAGGAGCCTGTGCAAAAACACCACCAAACTGGTGCTGAAAAAAAGCAAGCTCTTCTGTCTGTCTGTCTGGTGTAATTCCCAGTGTTCAGCCTCTCATGAAATTATTAAGTCCAAAAATCCTGTGCTTTGGGGTTTTCTCTGTCTTGCTCCCGCTCCTTCCCCTGATCAGTCTAGCAAAACATGATGTATGTCTCCAAGCTCATCTGTCATTTAAAGAAGACACTGTCTGATTCCACCTGGCTTGGAAATGCACACGTTTCTGCATTCATCTAGTCTCTGCCTGTCCTGTACGCACCCGCCCCCACACTAACACAAACAAATGGACAAACCTGTGCTTTAAATGAATGTTGCACTGGGGCATGGCTGTCATAGCAAATCACAGTAATGCTCAGCGTGCTTCCATCCCTCTGCTCAAAGAACAGCAAGAGCACCTTCCATTTACCCGCAGCCTCTCTCAAGCTCCACTGTGCAGGAAACAAAGCAGGGCTTATTCCACTGAATGCACAGTAGTATGTTCTTCATTATGCATCTAGTGTACGTAGTGACCTCATTTAGAGCGGCTGATGTTGTATTACTGCATACATGTGAATGTGTGTGCATGTGGCAATGATGGAGGGCAGCAGATCAAAGGAGAGAATGCCTGTGGACTTGCATGCATGTATCAAGTAGCGCCGCTCAGTTGCAGCAAAAAATTATAGTCAGGATACTTAAGCTAAAATTGATTACGCATCGACTTTGAGAACATCCTAAATATACTGAATAACTGTGAATTCCTGATCTTAAAAATATATAAGAAAAAAGAAAAAACAAGCATGCCATCTGATTTTGTGTATATCTGTCTACTTTTGCAGATATATGTATGCTAAATTCATATTCTGGAACTGCATCTCCTTGCTTGAATACAAAATACTTTGAAAAAAATATTTAAATGAAAAAAAAATAAATGCACAACATCAGTTTTCTGTCACTAGAGGTCTCTGTATCAAAACAACCAAAACAATTAGTTGATGCCTCAGTGAACAAGTGTGGGACCACTGGATTTTTTAAATGTCATTGTTAAAGCTGCTGGATAGAAATTTGAGTTTGCATGATAATAGCAGCCACTCTGGACCAAAGCGGTATGACCACCACCGCCTGGATCTGGCTGCTGGTTACTGCGTGTATTTGTTTTGAAAGAGAATGAGAGCAGGACGCAACAACTGTACTTTTCTGTTATTTTCAAACAGCTGTTTGTTGCATTGTGACGTTCCGTTGTAACTTCTGCTGTGTGCTGTAAATTGTATTGTCTGAATTTCAGTGCTACCGTCCTGTGGCAGCCAGTCAGAAATAGCGAAATTTCGGATCACCTGAA
>JAQFJB010000010.1:7873061-7884460 GCA_029874875.1 Naso minor | reverse complement strand
AGAGCCCTGCGACCAGCCCATGATTAAACACATACACACACAAGCTACGGTCACTCACATTGAAGTGGAACCAGATGAAGTCCTCTCCCTTGATGCTGCCGTAGTGCTCGTTGTTGATCCTGACCATTCATTGCTTAGCCGTCTTTTATCACACTAGGCTCTATGCACAGTAAGCCGAGTCTCAGGTCCAGACTGCCCACAGCATAGAAAGACTAACACTAAAGGCTCCTATTCTTCTCTATGTGTAGAATGACAAAAAAACAAAACAAAAAACAGTTCCTGAAGAGTCGCCAAAGTTGTTATACATCTGGTCGGAACGTTCCTTTTTTAAAATTTTGCATAGTTTTCAGTATCAAGGGGTTTTTGATCCAACAGAACCTGAAATTCCTCTCAAGACAAAGATGCCTGTGGACAAGTTCAGGGTCAAACTTCTCCTCTACAGCGGCCTATTACCACACCAAACTGATAGCAATGCGTACAGATGGACACAAGTACATTTGCTATTTAGACGACAGGGCCGCTGGGCATGAAAATGATAAGTGCGTCGTTTGGAAAATAGTAATGACACTTGCACTTTGCTATGTAGCGCCTTTGCAGTGGATGGGAGATAGGGCCCTCAGTGTCAGTAGGCCGATCTCAATGTTATCCATTAACTAATTAGGGATGAGCTGATCTTATATTCAGTATCGCATTGGTCCAATATTCCTGATAGCCTACTCTCCCCCATTAATGCTTAAACTATGCATGACATGCCGTAGAGAGATGTCGGCATAATACAGACTAGCAGCATGTGTCACATGACTAATTTAAATGGCTAAATTAAGCAAAGTGCTTCCACACAGATGTATTATCTATAGCTTTGTAGTTTATGAGAGAGGAAGAAACTGTATCAGATTTAAATCGGCATCAGCAGATACTCAATTCTGTCTTAACTGTATCGGTTTTGGACGTGAAAAAGTGGCATCGAGCCATCCCTTAAACTGAATACCCACATAATGGAGCAGTCAGTCACTGTTTGTCCTTGCAGGGTTTGTTTGTGTTGATTGCCTCTTGGTTTGTTTTCTGACCAGTGCTAATTTCTTTTATGGCCTGATTAGCACTGCAGCCTGTCCCAAATATTTATTTTTTTGAACGGCACAGCACCACAGCACATTTCTACTGTATTGTGGTTTGTCTTGTTAGTAGGGTTAGAGTTACTGACTAAAACATTTTCAAAAGGTTTGTTGAATTAAACACATCTTTGTAATGCTGGGGGGGTTTGTTAACCAAGGTCACATCTAGTTTATAGATTCTCATGAATAATTCATAGACATACATACATGTATAATAATATAGGCTCCCAAAAGTAGACATATAGTACAGGTATTTGCTTGCAAAATGTATTTTGCAGTTTGCCTTTTACTCTAAAATAAAAAAAAAAAAAGTATCAAGATTCTTTTAAATAAGCAAATACTTACTTTAATAGTCCAGTAATCAGATCCAGCCATAGTAGAAATCAACATGTTTTTTGCCGTTTGTTCTGGGATGTCAGTAAAATTATTTGGTACATTAGTGGGTTTTTTGTAAAGCACAGAGAGATTTGTTGAAAAAATAGTTGCATGAAAATGTGTTTTCTGATCCTTGGAACTCAGCCATTATCAATTTAAATCAGGAGAGAAACATCTGCTTTTAGTTGTTCTGTGACTCTATTAGTGCTAAAGAAATATTAATGTGATGAAATCGATTTCCCTGCACAGCCACATGCAGACACATCATCAGAGTGTACCTTTTACACAGGCCACGATAATAGCTTCTTTCTGTCTGACATACATTAATATGCTGCTGTCATAAAAATTAGATTATTGTGTCATTTTTTTTCATTTGATACACAATCACCATAGCTATGTAACAATGATTAAATAAAGAATTCTGTATCCCAGTGCTGACAGTTTTCCTATTAATAAAATGTCAAAATCAGGTTATCTAATGCATATTAAAAGTCGGGAGACTGCATCCTGTCTCACCGGCTCAAAGCTCATCTCAGGTGGTAATTTGCGGCCTATTTTCCATATAAAAGAGACAGATTCTAGTTAATTCATCCAGCTGGAAAACCAGGAGTGTCGAGCTCTCCAATATAGTAATTTGCCACTGTATCCTGTTATACCTGAACTAGTTTTTGGTTTGTTCTTTGGCTCAGTTTTCAGTTGAATCTCCATTTCAGACATAACCTCCCAAGGTCCACACATACACACTCACGTGCACACAAACACAAATACTCAGACTCACTTATTCTCACGTAGCCACTTCCCAAGGGACAGGAAGCGCTGTTGTGCAGTTGTGCATGTAAGGCTGCACACTTTAAGGTCTTTGGGGATTGAATCAGGCATCATTCACAACACACTGAACCTCAACCTGCCTGCTCTTTTCAGCCCCCCCACCCCACACACACACACACACACACACTGGCACAGAGTTTGCAGTTGTATACATAAAAAAAGAGAGTAGAGTCTGATGGAGTTTAAGTCTGTGGGAATATAAACTTATGACTATGTGAGTCAGAGGTGGTGATGGACAAAATTACAATAGCAATTTTTTTTTCTATAGCATTATTAGATAGACGAAGCATTAAATTAATGCTAGTAGATTGAAATGTGGCAGGAGGGAGAGAGGGAGGCTTTGTCTTTCTCATGTTTCTATTCAGTCTCCATTACGAGACCACAAGAAATAATATGAATGCAGAAATCGCATTACCAGACAACATGCAGTTGTTTTAATGCCAGAGAGACTATCTGTTACTCAATGCATAAAGCCAGATGGGAGTCAAGAATACAAATGTGCCTTTTCATTACATGCCTGTCCTTGCTGCAGGGCAGACCAAAGCAAATGTATGAATACACATCCTTTTAGCTTGTCATAGCAGTGGATGGCTGCGATTGCACTGTAAATCATTCAGGTGCACGAGCAGGCCCAAGCCCCCAGCATCACCGGTCCAACTCCACCTCACGACTGTGGCATCTTTTGCTCTCTCTCACTCTCTCTCTTTTCTGCTTAACATGTAATATGATGCAAATCAATGATGGGTGCTCCTCTCTCCCTGTTAAGTGTTTAAATGCCCACTTACTCGCTAGTCAGCACCAGAAATACAAGTCAGTTAGTTATAATTCAATTAAAGGGACTATGAGGAACTTTCAGTTTTTGTTGACTCTAGCGGCCCCTTTGGACAAAAGCGGTAGTGACACAATCGCCTGCCGTCAGAAAGATCCTTGCTAGCTCGTGCCAGGCAGACAGAACTCGACATTACACCAGCAACATGTGCTTCCGTTTTTGAAAGCGAGTGAAAGAGAGACCGCAGGATGGATCGCGATGAGGAAATGTATTTATATGTGACTGAGAAATAAGTTATAAGCCAGTTGTAATGCAGTAATGTTCACAGAGACCTATTGCCTATATTTTCTGAAGGCTAACATTATGCAGCCATTTGGATTAATGTTACATGCTGAGGTGCAAACTAACACCCGTAGGCATAGAATATAATTATGTCATTGTCATTGCACAGAAAAACAAACAACGAACAAAAAGTTTTGTCTGAGTTCACGGGGATTCGGACCTGATCAAGGGCATTAATAGTAACTACATAAAAAAAGCAGTCTTTCCTCTGAGTGTCTTGTTTGCTGTTACGTGAAATTTATAATCATCAAAAGAATCATGAGACTGTTTCATAAATACTTACAAGTTCCTCGTAGTCACTTCAACAGTGTAGAATGCTGGATAACTCCTGCATTTCAGTGTTATAACCAGCCTCCACCAACGGCTTCTGCAAATTAATGCACTTTATTGAGCCTGAGTACACGGTGCCGAGTCACATGACGGTAACTTCCATCATTTCTGTTTAGCTATATAAATGTTATTTCTTTGACTTATTTGAATTGTCCTGTTTTCTTTACATAATGTGCATTGAATGTTCATGAGAAATGGCTGAAAGTGTCACATATTTTAGCAGAAACGTATTTTGTTTTAAATGCTATTTGTTAACTTTTAGTCAGTCGGTAGTCATGTTTTCCAGTGTGTGCAGTCTTAATAATTAACAATGCAAAACACATTACAAAAACATTTAACTTAAGGGCATGGTAACTGTCTTGAAGAATGTTTAGGTTAAATGGCTTCTAAATACATGCAACATTTACATTTTAAATGTTTTAACCTTATAGAATGAATTGTGCTCGATTTAGATGTTTTTCTGAGTGTATTCTTGCTTATAGACTAGTCGACAAGTGGCAATTAAACTTTCCATTTGACTATCAAGGAAACTGGTCACCATCTGCATCAATAATGGTTAGCATTATTGCTGTTGTGTACAATGCAAAGTCTTTTAAAGGTTTTAATAATGCATTCTTGTGCTAATTATTCTTAGGCTGTTGGTGCGAAGTAGACGAGTATGAAGAGCTGTAAAGTTTTGCCTGAATACCACGTTAATGTATTCATTAATTGTGTTTTAATGCACAGTGTAAAAAGGCAGTCACATAATATCATTCTCAGCATAATGAAAATGCATAAAAGCTGGTTGTAGTTGAGTGCAGGGCCCTCATCCTTGGGCTGCTGTCAGTAATGGAACAATAGTTTTCAGACATGTTGTGTACGGGTAAACACTGTGCTTGTGTCTGGTGGCAGTTTGAACGCTTCAGTGCACTTGTCATGTGGAGATATGATTTATGAGGCTGTATACAGAGTCGTCACATTGTTTTTATGTTTTGATAACCAATCCTAACAAAGTCTGAAAATCTTTACATATTAATGCTCATAAGGGGGCTTTGGACCAAGTATTCTAGTTAGAAAAGCTGTAAAAGTTTCAGAAATAAACTGGGATCTAGTTGGTTTTGGAACCATGTCAGTCCTTTAAAGTTAATTGTTTCAGGTCGGGTCAATATCCCTTTAAATCAATATTCTGATTAATTGCACTTCAAGACTCTAGACTTAAGACTTTATTTTTGCCGTTTGCTCAGGTACAAATGTACAAGGGCACTGGAATACTTGTGCGGATTTCTTAGTCGTAAAACAATATGCAAACAATTATATTTTTAAGAAACTGTTTTTCCGTTTATTTATTCATTCAGAAAAGCATTTCTGAAGATAGATCAGTTGGTTGGCCAGTCAACTGATGTGATTATGTGGCATTTTGAGACACTTGGCAATGACTGATGTCTGTGCCCACAAAGCCAATAAACAGAAAAAATCAGCTTTTTAGTGTGGCTGCTGTAGACCAATATTATCATTCCCTTTGGACATGGCAGGTGTACCTGAATTGAATTTGGCATCACTAGATTTGTCTGCACTCAGATGTAGTGACAGTCCACGACTCTTGATGTGATTTTGTGTGTGAGAAGAGTCAGTGCAATCATCTGACATAAAGTAGACTAATTTCCAGCTCTGAAGGTGTAATAAAATGCGTTAAAATTTGCCGATCTTCTGCAATTCGTTTTCAAACAGCACAAACAATTTATAAAGCAAATAACAACTTACTTGGGAACATTCAGAAACTGTTAGGTGATTGAGATGAGGGTTATAATTTGCGGGGGGAAATAAATTTCAAACATCTCTGCTTTTGTACGGCATTGAAAAGTTTTTGTGTTTCTTTATGTGGAGTGAAGTTGTGGAACGAGTTGAGTGTGGAGCTAAGGCAGAGTTCAAACAGCGGTACAAAAACATGGTCTTTACGAGGTACAGGGAGGAAGAAGGGCTTTGACAGTCACTGGGTGTTTTCACAGATTAATGATTAACTTGTTTATTTGTATTATTTATTTTCTATTGTTGGTAAATATGTACACATGTAAATATATATGTTTATGGATGTGTGGTCCATGCACTGAAATATACAGAGCTATTTGTAAATATGTGGTAATTTACATAGGGTATCATGGAAGTCAACTAACGGTTATTAATTACTAAGCTGTGGTGAAGAGGCAGGATTAAATGTGTCTTTGCTTCTTCCTACTCCTTTTTGGACATGTTAATATTGTGTTTTGTATTTAAACGTTTTTGCTTTGTCTCTGCATTTTGATGTATTGTTTTCACATGTTTGAAATAAACCCACTTAACTGAGCTGAACTGAACAGGGCTGTCAATCAATTAAAATATTTAATTGCGATTAATTGCATGACTGTCCATGGTTAACTCATAATTGATTGCACACATTTTATCTGTGCAAATGTACCTTAAAGGAATATTTTTTTTTTATTTTTTTAATACTCTTATCAACATGGGAGTAGACAAATATGCTTGCTATGCTGCCAGTGCACGGCTTCATCTTGTGGCATTAGTAACGTACGCATCCACGAGTTTGCATATGTAACCTATTCCCTCAGCTGAAAACCTGTTGCGCTCATAGAGAAAATCGTCAGAAAATGCCAGCAGATCACTCCGATACCTGGATACTCTCTCTCTCCTTAGAAAGCCTCATACAATTCGTGCTCCTAAATTGAATGGATAAGGCAAAAAAAAGGTGACGCCATGTCCGAAGGGGTTTACTAGCGAAAGACTGGCTCTCTTTATAGTCGATTTCAAGCAGAAACTCTGAACATAACCTGGTCTGGATCAGGTCGCGTTTAGCATCAGTTACCGTGGTGATCTTGTCAGGTTAAAAGAGAGCCACCTTTGTGACCTTGAACACCCTGGCTTTAGACCCAACATAGCTCGCTAACCCTCTAATCTCGCTTCGTAGTATACCCCTCTGGTTTCCCAAACTACAAAGCGGGCTCAGAGTCATAACCACAGAACGTGCACGTGTTGATCGCCAGTCAAAAAAATTAGTGTCGTTAAAAGGAATTTGCATTCACTCATTATTATCACAATAACTTTGACAGTCCTAGTAACAATATAATGCCCATATACTCACTCACTAACTCACTCACTTAACGTCATGATTGTTAACAATTTGGAAACCTAGCACTTTTATTTGAACACAGTCCCCTCCTCCTCTTAGACACTTGGTCTGAGTCTTCATCTTGGATATCCAAAAAGTACTGCACACCAGCGATGACCACTGAGCTCATTCATCTTGGGTGCCAAAGCGGGTGAATAGGATAGTGTTGGACAAGCTCAAATCCTGTTCCTGGATAGCAGCCATTGCAACTGCATCGTCCTAATTGAAGAGCTCTGTGCTTGTCAGCTTGCCACACCTCATTTCCTTGATTTTCTCCTGTAGCTGCATCTAGATCAATGTAATTGGCCACCATAATAGTGTGACCTTTTTAGGTTGTAATGCTGTAAATTGAAAAGGCTGAGCATGATTGATCTTAATAGCAACTTATGTTTCATGTCATATTTCTAATGCATGTGGATATGTTACATACAGATACTGCACTGGAAACAAACACCATTTCATTTCAGTTAAAGTATGGAAATTATGTATCAACTATAGCATATTCAAACAGCTCTCACTCTAATGTTGGCAGTTACATAGCTTTTCAGTTATGTTTGTACATTAGAAAAAAAAGATTTTCTAACACTGCTTAGAAACACTTCACAGATGTCAGGGTATTTCTTTAAAGGGGCACAAAAATGATCTGTTTCTGCTGCTAAGTCAGGCGCTTTAGAAACACCGCTGAGACCCGTTTGTGAGTTCTGACCCACTGTACTTATGTTTAGTGTATAGAAAAACTTTGGCAATGAAACTAGAGACAAATCAAGGATGGAGTCTGTCGAGACCTTTTGTATTTAAAACGGTCGACCAAAGTCTGTTAAAGCTGAAGTTGGTAACTTTGGGGTAAATATCAATAACTTTTTTATGTGTTCTGTTTGGTTAAAATGTAATAATACCCATAAAGAGCCATTAGTAGGGGACGTGGTCTGAAAGTATCACAATATCTCTGTGTTTTCCCATGTCTCTGTATTCAGGAATTTTTTAAAAAAATGCTAGTTCTCCCTTCCTATTTGCCCAATTAGTGATGCTTTCTGTACTCTCTGTCCTGATTGGCCAGTCTACGCTGCGCTTCTTAGGGACAGGCGACGTTGCTACAAGCTGATTAGGTGTTTGTGCCTTACGCTCTGACTCGCCTCTGCCGACAACACGGTGTCTGCGAGCGACACAGTCAGTTGGGTAAAGCTTGAGCTGCAACTTACAACCGTTTCATCCTGGTTCAAACTGGATTTAAGAGAGAGCAACATTGAACGAAATAAAACATGAGCCGGCGCAAATGGCCGCAGCGGAATTGCTTACCAGTGGGTCTCATGCTACAGCCAGGGGTGAAAGTGGGCCAGTACAGTCTGGTACTGCATACCACCAAAAGATTCAGTGGCGGAACATAGTACTGTAAAGAGGGGAAGGAGCTGTCTATCAAAACCCACATTCAAAACCAGTCACGGTCGCATTTTTAGCAAGAAAACATGTCTGCCAACATTATGACACCTCAAACAACATGTGATCTCCGTATCAGTTGCTTCTAGTCGTTCTAAATGGCTTCTGAACCATCCGTGCTGTGTTTTGATCCATGACGACCAAGGACTCCTCTGTAACTCACCGGTATGTGTTACCTGTGCACCTTTACTTCCTAAACACAGCGCCTTTGAAAGGATGCATTTGACTTATTGTTCTCACGACGTTCGATTTCTTTCACACCTAAACCACACACTTAAATAATGCCGTTTGCACCGGGACAGGACGAGTAATAAATGAATCCAACAAATTTCCAAACATCCTTGTGGCTGGCTGACATGCTGTCAACATGTTTTAAATATCAGCTGTTACAGACAAATTTAATTGTAATTTACTCATAATCATTTGTTCTCTCATTTATTTATGAGACACATATGTTTGAAAGTCCAAAGACAGAGATTTGGGCTATTAACTGTTACAGTGTTAAATTAAATTAATCCATTATTAAAATTAAACAAAACAAGTTATGGGTATTTTGAAAGTTTTGAAAGTTGCACGTTAATCATTAAAACAAATCTTTTGTTTTACACAATGTCAAGTGTTTCTAATTTATTTCCACTCCACACAGGTATTAAAATATTTTTAACAAATTTCAAGGATGCAGTAAGCCGAGGAGAGTTGAACAATACGAAGCAATTAAGGTTGTGGTAGTAGTACTGGCACGAATTTAAAACTACTTTCACCCCTGGCTACAGCTAATGTTAGCTTGTTAGCTCGTTAGCAGAAGTTACCTTCTGCAACTTTAAGAAAACCAGTTTGAGTCGGGCATTAAATATTGTATAGTATAGTATTAGTAGTATTGTATAATGTTGTATGTTATTTCACACTGGTCTTATTCTCATCATACTTTTTCTAACTGTTCTTGTACATCATGAAGGATACTTAAATAAAATCCATGTCCATAAGAGGAAATAGAGAGTGACTCGCACGGCTTAGGCCAGTCCATTGAGTCAGCTATTGATAATCATGCCAGGGTCCAGCAAACAAATACCTCTCATTTGTACCTAAGGCACATCATAAGTGGCAGTCTTTACCCTGACGATCTAGCTCTTAGACTTCAAAGGGGGGCGTGAAGAAAGATCCTATTATTCTGCTGCAGCACAAATCATTAGACTCCAAATCTCTGATGTGGCTGTTGAGGAAAGTAAGTGGTGAATTTATACTTAGCCACTGTAATTCTGCCGTGGCCATGTTTTGCTCAGTATGTACAGTACAGTCTCCCTCTCTCCCTGTAGAGATAGGCTACTGTGTATAAGGAGTATTGGGAGTGAGCAGAGAGAGCAAAAGTACAAATGAGAAGGATGAATGTATCGAGTGGTTCACAAGAACGAGCTAACGCAACATGAAAGCTTGTTTTCTTTTTGAAAATTATTTGCCACTCAAGTCTAAAGTGCTTTTGAAATAAACTGTACAGCTTTTTTTGTTGCCAGAAATGTATTTGTTTTTCTCCAGTGTCAATAATGGCTCAGAACATACTTGTGCATCAGAAAACAACCTGCTGATATGTCCATATAGCACAGCCTCTCTGGATGTGTCCTTGAGTAGGATGCAAAATCCCTACCAAATAGGCCTCCATGTGGAGGAGGTTGGAAAAAAAATCCTATTTGAGACCAAAAGCTTCATGTTTTCCTCTCTACTGGTGAGCTGGTTGCAATAGCATTATTTCTGCTGTTGACACAGTTTGTGAGAAAACCTTGGTTTTCAGTCCTCATTTTCCATTTTCAAAAGACAGGTGCAAACTGACAATGGAATCAAGATTTAAAAGAAAGCAAATGCAGGAGGCTGCAGTATTTATATGCAATTGTGCCTTTGTCACACAAACTCAAACACTGAGCAGATTTGCAGAAAATGTCTTTCCCAAGGACACATTCGCTTTCTGAAACCATTGTTGCTGAACAAATGATTGCATTCTGTTTTTATTGAGGGTTTTGACAGTGTTCTAACCATATTGGGATATTTGTTGCGGCAAAAATCAGAGGGTTTGTGTTTAGGATGGGCCGATCCGATATTTAGTATCGGTATTGGTCCGATCTTGGCCAAAATCACTGGATCAGATCGGATCGGAGAGGGGAAAATATGCAATTTGATCCGATATATTAGCCTAAACTCCTCCATATCAGCTCAATTAAACTATGCACAACATGCCGTAAAGAAAGATGTCAGCATAAAGCAGACTGGCAGGATGTGTCACCTGACTGATTTAAATAGCTAGGTTAAGCAAAGTGCTTCCATACAGATGTATTATAGCTTTATTAAATAAGAGAGTCGAAAAGGCTACCAGATTGATACCAGCATTGGTAGATATTTAATGTTGTCCTATCAGTATTGCTATCAGACATGAAAAAGTGGCATTGCGCCATCACTAGTTTGTGTCCAGGCAGGATTTAGAGAAACTGATGCATGCCTTCATTTACAACAGCTTAGATTACTTTAGTTATAAGTAGTTAGTTTAGTTCTCAGTTTTCCTCACTAACTTCAAGTGTGTCAGAGAATAGAACTGAAAGTACTATTTGTTTATTCAATTTGCATTTTAATGTTTTTATGCTGTTTTTCTTTCTTTTTTATGTTAATGCGTTATGTAAGCATTTTGAGTGCCTTTGTGTTTGCTTTGTGCAGCCAGTGTTGTACTCTTGTTTTCCTTTTTCACAGTGCTGTGATGTGTTTCTGCATATTAGTCATGAGAATATCTGACGTCCATCTGTCATTATGTCAGCTAATGTGACTGAAAGGCCATTAACATAAAGCTAAGAGCGATATATATTCTTAGAATTTCTTTTTTTAAATCCACATCTTTGTTTAATTCTACATGACAACCCTTGATTAAATGTATCAAGTGGCATTTCTTTCCTCTCTGGACATGAATATTAATTGAAAATCAGTCTTTAACACTCATACACACACACACCAAGGCCAAGGTCTCTTTTTTAACAAAGAAAAAAATGTGCCAAATTACTAGTCTCAGTTTGCACAGGTTCCCAACATGTGTTTTGAA
>JAQFJB010000010.1:7729288-7742718 GCA_029874875.1 Naso minor | reverse complement strand
TGGCAGGAGAGGCAGGATCTCCTTTGAAACAGAGTCATTATGAGACTCATGCAGATCCCCTGGCACAGCGGGTCTCGGCTGTGTCTCTGCGGACTTTGGGATGTGTCAGCTTTGTCCCCCTCTGGTAGCGGCATGGGACCCGGGAGCTAGCGCACACTCATTCTGAGTAGTTTCAGAAACCGAGGAGGTTATCTGGGGTGGCAGCAGACCCAAGGCAGGTTTTGTGATGATGGTGGAAAAACACAGGGGTGTGCGACATCATCGGAAACAGCCTTGCAAAGTTTACACAGCAATAACAGCTCATCTTTCCATTTAAATTAAATATTAATCCTCAGAACATGTTGGGAGTCTTTCTTCACCCCCAAACTTTTGCATTTAATTGAGTTGAGTTTCTCATCTTTTAATGATATGTGGGGAAAAAATATTCGGTGCTAAGGTGGTGTTGCACTTTTAGCGTGTCCTATCCTGACTTATGACATGAACGTAGGTTTGATTTTAGATTTTACATTGGTAGGGACATTTGTGTTGCATTTACATGCACATTAACTTTTTTATGTCATATGCATGAACATGGACATAATTTACACGAACAAAGAGCCATTTGCATAATGTTGTATATATTTTTTATCCCGCAATTATCGCTTACACGTTCTAACCCTCAACCTGCCACGTAGTTTGGGAAAATATAAAACAGGAAGCAATGCAGTCACCTGTAGGTAATGATGCTGCTCTGTTTCTCCTTGCAGTGTTTCCTTCAGAATTTTTACTAGCAGCAAGATGATCACAAATTAATGAACTCTTGACCTCATGTGTTTAAATATACATCAGATTTCCAAATGGGTTTTGTTGTAACCTTTTGAACCTCCTAAATGCTGCATTTTGCAGCAGAGAACCATCGATGCAAAATGCATATAACAGTAACACTGGTTATAATCTTCTGTAAAACTCTTGGTCCTCACTTTCAGTCTGTTGATTTGAACCACAAGTCGTCTGCCACTGATAAAATGGAGCCTCCACACGATTGCTCACACATGAACCCTGACATTTTATCATGACACTCAGCGCCTGCATTTCACCTGCATTTGTACTCCTCATACATTTCTCCTGTAAAAGTGCATTAATAGTTCCCAGACTGTGGCATAGCTTGCATGTAAATGATGACCATGTTTTCATGACCCATACGTAACTGACTCAGCCTCTGATCCACAAAGGGAAGTGTGAGATAGTAATCCGGGTTGCACACTGTGATACTACGGTGAAATAGCCAATTTGAGTGAACCGGGTAAGCTAAGTTGCTAAGTGTTGTGTTTACTTGCTTTGTTTTAGTGGCCAGACTAACAGGTCGTAAAAGCTTTTCATTAGAAACTCTTCTGGCCAGTGCTTCAGTGATGGAGCTGAGCATAAGGACAACACGGGGCATGCTCCGCTTTCTGTTCCAGAAGACCACATCGTTCAAAAGACCTCTATGCAGCTGTGATCTCAGCGAAACACAAAAAAATACCACATGTGAGGCATCGTAAAGGATTTGAAGATTTACAGAAAACTCCTCTGGAGCATCGTAAACCCACACCTGCTTTGCCTCTGATCTACAGCTAAGATTAATGAAAAAAAGTAGTTTTCCTCATCGGCGGAATCAATCTGGATTTTATTTCCTTGAACAACCTCCATACCAGCAATAACTTAAACCACACCCTCCATCTGCACCACGATATCACAGGGGGCCAAGTCACACTCCTCAATCACTTTAAATGGCTTCAATTAGTTCTGCATTAGCAAATCACAAAATAGCTTTTTTTTTCACCAGTAGTGTCCAGATTTTAGTCTCCTCCCCTGACTTTGAGATACTTCTAGCTCCCATGATAATAAATAGACTGAGGGATGTCGTGCCAAGTACAACATCAGCACCACAAAGGACCAATAACAGAGCAAATGGGGCCATGGTCGGCAATTTCGCCACCGTTTTAATTCTTACCATGTCTATCAATATGCACACTTCTTAAATTACACAGACGCCCCTCAGGCCTTCCCACTGATGGAGTCTCTGGATTGGGTCCAACCATGCAGCAGCTTCCTCACACTGAGCCTCTCTGTCAGCCCCATGCACATCCGCCCACCCACCCACCTCGGAGGAAAAACTAGGCTTTCTAATAATAAAACCATACATGCATCCAACCTCACATACACACACACACATGGCAGCGGCCACACTTGTCTGCCTTCCTATTTAATTGTCAGATAAATGTATGTTCCTGTCAGTCACCAGCACACAGTATAATAATGCATTTTCTGCATGCCTCGTGGGTTTGGCATTTCATCGTGTTACTCTGGGCTGTGCAGGAAGACTGGGACTGTTGGCATCTGGCAAACTCGGGGGGCTCTGAAGAAAACTTCTCGTCGATGTGTTGTACTAGAGGTCACTGGAAGGATTTGTGAAACTTGGCTCTCTGAAGAGAAAGAAAAGACAGAAAATCTCAGTTTTTGCCAGTGCTTTTCTGTCTCCGTGTAAAAAAAAACTATCCCGTTTTTTTTTCTGTCTTTTTTTTTTGCTCAGTTGCTGCTTGTAATGTAGAGCTGAAAAAGGAGTCATAATCAACAGATCTGATAACCAGATAATATTAAATGCCTTTTTCAGGCAACAAGACAAAGAGTCTGTAGCTATGCTGCCTCTGTGATACATTTCTCACTATAGGCATGTCAGCCCAATGAGCTAAAAGCTAAACCAAACATGCTAACAAGCTAACAGTGACAATGCTGATAATGTTTACCAACATTTGCTAAATATAACAAAAGACAAAGCTGATCATGCGGGCAGTGTCTTTAGTTTTGTAGATTTGTAGTTAATTACCAAAAGAAAAAAGTATGTATATAATACTTTAATTTGAAAATGAAGAGGCCGAGTGTGAAGGCCACCAAAGTTACTTAAACATGTTTGAAGCTTAAATATTGTGGGTCATGATATCAGATTTTGGGCTGTCATGATATCAGATTTTCACTACACAATTATCTTGACATAAAGGATTCATAATGACAGTGCTACACAATGTCTATATAAAAGTTGAAAGAAATAGTAATTTAAATCAGATCAGTTTTAAATTTTTTATATATTGTGTCTCTCTTTGGGAAAATGAATTGCACTCAAAATATGTGAGATACAGAGCAATAAGACTAAGTTATTTTTTCCATTTTACACATTTGTGGCAACCAGCTTTAATTTACCACCCACTATGACAATATTACAAAATCTATATTAACACAATATCAGTATTTCATTCTTCAAATGTAACAGTGCCCAGCACCAGTTATTTTCAACACCCCTAGTCTTAATAAGATCAAGTAAATTAAAATTGTCTCCTTGGGCTCTGGAAACTTCAATAAAAAAAATGTCATTTTTTAAGAAACATCAAAGATTGAAAAACTAGGCGAGTAAGTGGAAAATACATAGGCTAATTTAGAACAAAAATAATTTATGGAGCCTCACCAAAGACTCAAGTGTCCCCTTTCCTTCAGTGTCTCTTTGCCTCTGTGTCCTCGTATTTGCACTCTCTCCGAAAGCAAAAGACACTTAAAAAAGTGTGAAAAAGTCTCATTTGACTAGAGGCCTCTCCTCACTCTGCATGTCTTTATAAAGACCAACACTGTTCTCTCTTTCTCCTCCTCATCTTATTTGCAGGGCTGAATTTTGACTTGATGAATCAATTAGTCAATGAATATAAAATTAATGTACCTCAGTTCTAAAATCATTTACAATTTTGAGTCTTTTTTTCAAGTGAAATTGCCAAACGTCAGCTGGTTACAACTTCTTAAATGGTAAGATTTGCTTTTTTTCTGTTAAGACGTATATCAATGTCAATGTCTCTGGAAACTTTATATAATAATTTCTGACATTTCATAGATTAAAGGATTAGAGAGTTGACTGGAAAATTAATGCATAATCAGTACTGAAAATAGATATTAGTTTCATCCCTGCTTCCATTAAATATAAAGACCCATCAACCATTACTCTTTGCCGTTATGGCTGTCTCAGTGTCTCTTTGTCTTCATATCACAGCACCACATACATACATGTACAGCTTTATGTGTTCATACTTTCATGGTTACTGTTCTCCAGCTTCGTTCACTGTCTTTGATGCCGTGAATAGACATCAAAGAGTCCCTGATGATGAAGCCATCTGCCCCCGTCTCCCCTGCCCTGGCCTCCATCCATTATGTCCACACTACTTTGTTTGAGTACCAGGCTCCAATAGCCAGCAACACCACACTGCAAACACCTTTTTTTCTTGTTTCAGTTATTGGCTGGCCAGATTCAACTCGCAGCACGGGTCATCGAGTACAAATAAGCTGACCTTAGGCCCTGGGACATTTCGCTTTATACAGACCAACTGGAGTATGTGATCTGTTTTGGATGCTCCCATGACAGTTAGCCTCTAGTACTGGTGTCTTTAACAGATGGTGCTTTTTTGAACATGATTTGGCCTTCTATTTTTTTTTTTGTACTGTTTGCCATACAGACTGTAGCATCTCAAGGGGCACCATCTTACATTCTCCCCTTGAACTACACCCTGTACAATTCACCAGCAATCATCTGAACTGAGTTTACTCAAAAGTGACTTTAACTGCAGCTCTTAAACGCACATGCAGTCTACCACCAGGGCAAATCAAAGCAAATACCTTTTATTTTCAATTCAGTGTCTGCTTTTTAAGGTCAGTTTTAAAGACTTCACTGCGACGTGTTTCATCCTGTATTCCAGTTTTTTTTACAAGGGTCAGTATGTTCTAATATAGACCTGTCGAGTCTGTGCACTCACAATTTGTGGTCTGAGTCCCCTGTTGCTTCTTCTGATCGCTTGATTGTCATGCTCAGCCACACTTGGCTGCACCACAGAGCAGCACAGACCCACCATCAGTGCCTAAAAGAAAAGATGGCAAGCAATTAGAAACCAGTCTGTAGTTAGGGAGAGCGACACGTCACAGCAGGCATTGCGGGAGAATCACCGAAGATGCATGCCCCAGCATATGATCCCTGCATAAGAACAGACACTGGGCGCATTTTAATTAGCTCTTGCCGTGACATCACAGTATGTGTGGTCTCAAACACTGCTGGGACTTTCAGTCGGATACTAATCTAGACTAGCCTCCACTTTTCTTGTGAGCAAATGTTGCTCTTTATATTAGAATGTCTCATTCTCTAATGGTGTTATTGTATTAAATTTGCTTTTCCCAGTGGAACTAAGCGGTGTCATGTGTTTGATGCTTCTTTTAAAAATAGATTATGCAAAACAAAACGTGAATGTATAACTGCTTTTCTTTAAACTAAATGAGATGAAACATGAAAACCAGACTCCTATCTATATTTCATGGTAATAATATTTGCGCATAATTGCCAGGGACAGACAGGAATAGTAAATTTCCGCCATTAAACGGCTGCGGGTTGGTGCATCTTGGGCAGTTTGCCTTATTCCCCAGTGTATACTTGCAGGCACCTTATGGGTTTCAGTCAAGGAATAAAGCTGCAAAAAATAGCCATAAAAAGTCAGCCAGGCTGTCAGTGGACTAGGTGGAGCAATTATCATATTGCTCAAATCCGCCAGCTCCTCTCAGATCAAGAGTATTTGCATTGCGCTAAGGAGAGTGAAGAGGGTCAAACTGTTCTCACCAGGCATACTTCAGGACTCCCCCTGTGGCTAGAGGTGCTCAGATGTAAAAAGTCAAAGAAGTGGAGGAATGAAAATAGCTTCGGGGTACAGGCAGAGTTGAGAGCTCGCCAATAATGTGGTCTGCTGCCCCTATGAAACAAACAGTAGCACTATCTTTTTAAAAAAATATGAAGAGGTATTTGAATACCCACTTCTTAGTGTCACTCGAACAATGAACTTATTGATACTGCGCTTTCCTAAAACTCAAAGCTCCTTACACAAAAGGCAAAGGAAATGACTAGGGGGGTTTTTAAGCTGGGAGAATATTGAATTCTGCTGAGGTCGCCAGAAACCAGCTTTCTTTCTTTTTGCATGAGGGGATCCAGAGCGCTGTGGGAGAGTGACACACAATTCAGAAACTTTGTTGCATCTAAATATTATCGTAACTTTTTGAACTTTATGACTTGTTTTGCTGAACTCATGATATCCCCACTGTTATAATCAGGCCCCGGATTTTCTAACAGCGGGGCTTTAGCGTTGAACAGTTGCAAAGTGTTTTTTTTTTCATGGAGTGCTTTCTTTCAATGTCTCTTGATGCATTTGAAACAGGCCAAGAGAAGCCTCCTCTGTGCAGTGTGTTAATTTAGAGCCATTTCTTTTTAAATGGTAATAATATTGACTTGAAGGCTGTAAAAATGGAATGAACAGAAGTCATTTTTTAAGTAAAAAGGTTAGAGAAAGTGAAGAAAGTCTTTGAGTTTCAGTGTAGCTAATATCTTTCTGCCAGTCTGAACGGTAACAACCAAAGCAAGACAGAAAATCTGAAATTTCTCTGATAAACTTTTGCTTCATATGAATTCTTGTCCTTGTCATCCTGTAGCCTGGAGCTCCAGAAAAAAGCCACAGGAATCGCTAACTATTATCAGGTCTTGGGCCCCCCACCCTTTCATTTCCCCTTTCCCCATCTGTTTGGAAAATGACCAAATTTCAAGCTGTCAACACCTCAGGTTGGAGTTGTCATGGGTAAAACCCCTAAAGCTAGAGCAGCACAGTGGCAATCTCCCAAGATAGCACCCAATCCCCATCCCTCTGCACGATGATATCCCTGCTCCATCTGATGCTATCACTGCAAAATGAGATGTTATCAGTATCCAAGATGATGCCACACCAGACAGTGTGGAGATATTGGATTCTAATTCATAGCCTCCCCTGCCTAGACATAGATATGTGAGGCTCTGCAGGCAAAGCCAGTTCATCTGTGGCTTACTTAGGATGAGGGATGGAATGAAGCTTTATGCTCCGTAGTTCTGACTGCGTGGCCCCCAGGCCAGAGATGTCGCAGTACCTGTTCATGCTGTATGCTTTAATGAGGACAGGAGACGGAGATGATGGAGAGTCAATTACAACCTCATGTTGGAAAGTAACACTCTTTCACCTTTCATTACACCTCAATGCCATGGGCTAACGGGGTCTCATCAGTTAGTGAAACGTACTCATGCTGAGAAGGCCACGCTGAGGTCAGTCTTGTGTGGAACGGAGGAAGGAGAGAAATTACAGGAAGATTTTTAACTCTCAAGTCCTCCTTTGTACTGTGACATTTACCAAAAGAACAGGATGTTCTTCAACAGGTGTTCACACATTTCCTTTAAATACAGAGATTGCACAAAAATAAATAAATAAATAAAAAGTTAGTCTATCTACTGTTAGTGGCCTTTAATTATCTCAACTACAGAGAGAAACAGACCATCATATAAACAGATTTGCACATGGAACGGGTATTGTTAGGATTTTATCAATGTTGACCCTGCTTATTAATACTGATACTTATTAATAATCTTCTTGACACTACTCACTATAATTTAGTCTACAGAAGTACAGACATTAATTGAAAACATGTAAAAAATAAACCCATCTCCTACCATTAACATTCTCTGTAGTCAGGATAGTTTAGACCAAACTTGAAGCTATGCAGCCTATCCATTAGCAAATTATGCTATGCTATCTGTTGGCTAACATGCATTCCTGAAGCAACTGGTCTTCTCTTTAGTGAGGTGCTATAAATTTTTCACACTAAAATTTCAACCTCAACTATAACTTCATTTAAGTTACTGGCTGCAGCTTTTAACTAGTTATGAAACTGTCCCTGTTCTGTATTGATGCCCTCTGAAGATCCGAATAATTTAATGAGACCAACAGCCAGAAAATTGGCTATTTCCAGCTCGCTATTTCTGACTGCCTGCCACGGGTCAGAAGCGCCTAAAGTCAGATGATGCGATTCAGGGGCACACATACTTACAGTTACAATGGAATGTTACAACGCCACAGTTGCATGTATTAGCTCATATGCATCCTGCACACAGTTGTTTAAAAAAGCAAAACTAACAAAGCAAAAAATAAAGTACAGTCAAGAGAGGCAAATCACAAAATTATTACATCCTGCTCTCGCTGTCTTCCAAAACAAATGCAAGCAGTAACCAGCTTTACGACACCAGGCGGTGGTGGTCATACTGCTTCAGTCAGTAGTCCAGTGGTTTTAAGTACTACAGCTACTATTACATAAAATAAGTGAACACTTGTGAACCTTTTGCCCCGTGAGCCTCAACTGCAGAGCGCAAAATGTAAACACACACGTAGGCAATGTCAGATATAATCAGAAGATGCTGGAATCTTCTTCATCATTACGGGAGGGTTTGGATTTTAATATGTTGTTTGTCCAGGAGCTTGTCATGTTTTTGATACCGACCAATCAGGATCAGGTCTCAAAGGAGACCCACTCCTTATATATCTCTCTACATTTTCTCTTTTTTTTTGTAGTTGTGCTGGCCATGCGTATGGCTATTATTTGAATACTGGCCTTTATTTAAGAATTTTCTTTGTCATCTTGATTTATACTTTTTATGTTCTTCCTGCCTGAAGCTTTGTTTGACACGTCAGTCTACTGCATAATAACAAAAACAAAAGAACAACACTGGAAATCAGATCTGGAAGTATTGTTAATTCTGTCCTTTGTTCTTCTCAGATTCGATGGACCAAGACAGCCGGCAGCGTGTCGGACCGCTTCCAAGACTCCAGTGTGTTCAACGAGACGTTACATATTGCAAAGATTCAGAGGACCCAGGGAGGTCGCTACTACTGCAAGGCTGAGAACGGCCTTGGATCCCCTGCCATCAAGTCCATCAGGGTGGACGTCTACTGTAAGTCTGCATGGCTAAAAAATGGACATGATGCATCTTTTGTATTTTAGACAGCAATCAGTTTTTACAGCAGTTTTTCTTTCTGTACTTGGTCCCTCTGTGTTGGGTAAGATTCTTTTTTACTGTGTGTGTCACATGAGTTTCTTCCCGGTTTAGAAAAACATTCAAGTGAGGCAGAAAAGTTGCTCAAAGGTGCAACTATCTGAGTCTGTATCTGTGTCCTGTGCGAATAGGCCTAACTGACCATGGTGTCACCTTGACTTCTACCTAATTTTCTACAAGGACACAATCCAGATCCATGACGGAGGGTTTAAAGTCATAGCTTTGATATGCAACACAGTCAGTCTCTCAGCATTGCAGTAGAACATAGTAAATTGCAGCTGCCAGCACATTCAGCTTTTAAATCGTAGCAAATATTTATGCTTTAGTATTAATCAAGTCTTAGGGAAGGAATTAATATATTAAACTCAAGAAGTCCTGAAGTATTTTCTAAATTTGCCCACATACAAATCTAACTGTGACACTGACAGCCACAGTTCAGATGATTAGTGCTGATTGGTGAGTAACCAAACGAAACCTTGCAGCCCAATATAACAGTTCTCTATTCCTGCTGTAAATTAATGCAGTTATTTGGAGGAAGAGCATCTTAAAAGACCTTTGTGATCTCCCGAGAATGTTAATTCAGTTAAGATGCTTTTTATTCTTATTATCCACAAATGCATTGACTCTAAGTGTATCCCCTCCAAACTTAAAATATCTTTACGACAAATGGTGAAGGTTCATGTGAATTCATCTGAGAGAACAGTGTTTTAGTGTTATTGTTTTATTGATTCTGTGTTCATTGTCCTATTTCACCTCGAAAGTGGTAGAACAGTTGTGTGATGGGGGAGATGCTGCCCTGCCGTCACAGTGGGACCCTCAGACAACTCACAACAAAAGGGAGCTCATTCCCAGTCAGTAATAAGTTAATAGTAATCAGCTGTATTTATCAGCTCTGGACAGGCAGACTGTTTTCTTACGGTTTCAGCATCAAAACATTATGCAGGATTAGTTTAAAATCACACATTTGGTGCCTTTTAGAACTCTAAGCCGCCTCTTCTTATTCTCTCAATTTCTGCTTCCATTTTTATGCCAAGCTGCAGAGAAAAAAATGTTTTATCTTTGAAAATTCATAACATGTCTGCTCTTAATTTGTTGCCAAACATCCAATTTACAGTCACAGGGGAAAGAAGGAGGTACTGAAGCAGGACATTTTTGCACAAACTAAGACACAGTTGAGCCCTCTCCAGTCCATGACACCTTTCTCCAAGTAAAACCTTCATTTATTTGATGCATCTGTGAGAGGTAACATTGGCTTCTCTCTGCAGTCATGTGAGTAACATTCAGGCAGTTACAGGCTCTGCTTTTATCCTCCGCCCATATTTTCTTTCCTGTCTCTGGCTTATTCTTGCCCCCGCTGTGTGAGCCACATCCTTGTGTCTGTTTATTTGGACTGACACGGGCAGGGGCTGTTGAATTGAAACTTGTTTAGAAAGCTTGTAGAAGGCCTTCGCGGAGCAGCAGAGCAGAGGCTGAATGCGTCTGAGCAGCTGACAGTCAGAGCCTTGTTCTCTCTGTGCACCATTTCACCTTGGCTGCACTAAAGAGCTGGAGGAGCAGACATGAAAATGAAGTGAGATAACCCACCGCAGACAGACCTGAGGATAATCAGAGAGTGTGGATCCTCAATTAGCTCCATCGTCTGGCATTTTGAGGACATCATTTTGAGTTTTCGTGCTGTTAAAGGCCAACTTATGATTGTGTATTTGGCGAATGATGAAGTTTCAAGAGTTCTAATGATTCACTTACTTTAAAAACTTCTGTTTTTGATTTATTATAAAACAGTAAAATACACAGAGATGGGCTAAGAAGCGAGAGAACGAACAAAAAGAACTATTTGAAATAAAGGTTCAGTGTGTAAGATTTGGAAAAATCTACTAAAGCTGGGGTAGGCAGTTTATTTTTGTTGTCAACTGGAAAAAAAATCCATAACAACCTGTAAGCATATTGTAATTCAGGTGGTCTGAAAAAAAACATTAGACTTCTGCAGCCCCCCTTGGCTCTGTATTCAGGCTTTAGTAAATGAGAGCGCACGCTCCTATTGGCTGCCCTACGCTGCATTTCTTAACAAGAGGTAATGTCGCTATTAGCTTATTAGCTGTTGAAACAAGTGTTGTGCCTTACGTTGAAAACTGGCCCCTGGCGATTTGACAAGCTGAGTTGCAGGCGACACCATCAGGTGGCTTAAGTTGAGCTGAGACAGACCAGTTTACACTGCTGCAACTTTCCGTGCGACGGTCTCATCTCATCTTGAATCTTTGGTGTAAACTGGATTTCCCGACGTTGCCTACCCCTGCCTTAATGTTTTTCTTAATGAATAGGCTAATCATCCAAAATTAAGATATGTTGTGTTTGTGTTAGCTTAGAATGAGCCTTTTCGACCTATCTAGTGGGTCCTCTTCGATATTGCGCCCCCTTGTTTTCACAGTGGCCCAGAAAGAACAAACCAAACACTGGTTCCCAAGAGGGTCTTTTGCGAGTTCAACCCCCATAGCTTCTCCTGCACGCTTGGAGGGGGAGGGTAAGCGAAGGAATTTGAAGTTTGGTGCAATCTGCAACTTCACCACTAGATGCCACTAAATCCTGCACACTGCACCTTTAAATAAATAAATAAAAATAAAACTGATGCTGACATTGAAAAAAGCACAAGCAGTTTATGGGTTACAACACTTTAGACTATGTAAGCAAATATTAAAAATATTTATGCACCAAAAAAATCCTGAAATCTGGTCTTCAGTGACTATGGCAACCATGATGTGTAGACAATATATAATATACATATTAAGGTTCTACTGAGTGACTTTTTCTTTTTTACGTCCAAAACTTTTATTGAGGTTTAGAATCAAAACTTTGAAACATTACACAATTAAGTTTTTAAAAAATCATCAAACAAAATCCTCTTCTTGAATGTTTCATTACATCAAATTAGTTCAAGCTGATGAGAAGATGACTGATATCCTTTAATGAATGTAACTGCTCAATTTTGTAAACATAAATACATAAAAATGCATGTAAGTTTAATTGCACGTATGTGTTTAGAGCTTTGATACAGCCGCCTCTCTCTGTTATCTGTAGTCTTGCTCAGTGTCCTGTACACAGCGCTATCTAGTTGGTTACATGTCACAAGTTTTAGCCGAACAGCTTTGAAGGCTTCTGCCACGGAATGCGTGCACAGACCGGAGCTGCTGTGGTGAGCGAGCGACGATGTGTTCAAAGGTAATCTCATCTTTCCAGCGTTGATTTCTAATTAAAATGTCAATGATGAAATGAAGCTTCAAAGCTCCAAGATATTCATAACAGCCTTACCACTACACTATAATATACTAATACCATATTGGTATAAATTGTACATAATAAGAGGAGCATATTTATATATGTGCAGTATATGTGTTATACATACACTACATAATAACAATGAAATATTACTAAATATATATAGAGAGAGGTAAATACCTTGGTATAGCATATTATGCAATATAAAAATACGTTACTAACAGTACAGTAGTAATAATTTATTAAATAGGGTAAAATACAGAATCTATCTGCAGACTCGCTCTCTTTTCCCTCCATGCAAATACATAAGTGAAGGGGAGGCAGTGACATGTGGGGAAAAAAGTTAAATTAATAATATTAAGGGAACGTTTTCTCACTGTAGAGTTTAAAATTGTTTTTCTAATAATGTGCTTGCATCTTGCCTTGTAACACAATATATGTGTACTTCATTAGCCAGCATTTTGCCATGTTGCGCATGCAGCACAAGTACATCATTCCTCCTGAGCAATGTTATAGCTGTCCCCTGGGGGTGAATTTAATTGATGGGCCTCTGCAGTACGTGCTATTTTTAGTGGTTTGCAGCCACGTTTTTTTAATTAGCATTAAAATCACTGTTTTGCAGCTGGACCTCCCAACAATACCTTGCATTATGTTTGCTGTATTATACTTGCGTGTGTGTCTCATGTACTTCTGCTTACAAAAGAAAAGAAAAACACATTAGACTTGAATTTGGTGTATGGCTCCATTACTGTAAAAGGAAGATACTTAAATACAAGGCACCAACATGTTTTACATTAAGAGGCTTAAAGCCTGAATGATGTTTCTACAGTTTCTTCCTTGGTTTTATTTTGAGACCATTTATTTGCTTCTTCTCCCTGGAATAAAGGGTCCTGTTTTCAATTTTCAAAATAAAAACTTAGATCTTATTCATATGTGCACGGTTATTAGATCAAAGTGTCCTTGCAGAGTTCCCCCTTTCTTCATAAAGCCTGATGCTGCCTGCTTGACTCAATTTAAAGGTAATTAAATGAGGGAAATGAAAGAAGCCTTGAAGAAGACAGACAGACAGGCAGGCATACAGACAGACAGACATTAAAAGTTTTCAGTAGAGTTCACTGTGAGCAGCAGATGAAAACAGAGAGGGATAATTAATGATAATAACTGACTTCAGAAGCCCAGAGGAGCTGATATTAGCTATATACAGTAGCCAGCTCAAAGCTAACGTATTTAC
>JAQFJB010000010.1:7651946-7662155 GCA_029874875.1 Naso minor | reverse complement strand
TATTCTGGCAGGAATTATGCAAATTTGAGGCAATTAAGGGGCTCTGTGTCATTCTGTCTCTTCTCCTCAGCATTCAGTGTTGTTTTTCAAGCCCCACCAGTGACTTTTGTCAAGCATCTGTTTGAACATGTCTGGAGCAAAGGTGCTTAAGATGGGAAAATTATTCACAACCTTTTCAGCGCTTGCACACACACACACACATTCCATCCTCGCAAACACCTGCATTCATGCTCGTGCTCATAAGCTCGTTGTAACACACATTTAAAACATGGGCAAAAATTTTTAATTCCACATATTATGCACCGCAGAGGGGAGGGTCCAGGTTGCATTGAGGTCATATTCAGCCCTTCACTTTGCTCTGAGACATCTTGGCTAAATAATTCAG
Source organism: Naso minor (assembly GCA_029874875.1). Taxonomy (NCBI): domain Eukaryota; kingdom Metazoa; phylum Chordata; class Actinopteri; order Acanthuriformes; family Acanthuridae; genus Naso; species Naso minor. Next base: position 7,661,770 of record JAQFJB010000010.1, on the reverse strand, counting down.
AGCCAGGTTGTCTGTGTGGGGAGAGGCGAAGCCTGTCAGACACTCAAATAAGTTATTAATTTTCCATTCTGAAAACTTGAGGTGCACTTCATCATGCCGTTACCAGTTCTCCGTGAAGCGTGACTGATTTCATTCAGAACATTGCTCTAGTTTTTCATCAAATTCGATCCTCCTGCACCCGTCGCCACTGTCCCCACAGTTACTTTCACCGATCATGTTTCATTTAATGCACGTGTGCATTAAGTTTGCAGTGCTGATTGTTGAAAGTTTACTTACAAAATGCTTGAAGCTCGCACTTTCCTACCTGCTCAATCTTCCAGTAAATGTCACAGTGTTATGCTGTCCTTTGGCATTTTTCTCTTCCTTTTGGTGTGTCTGCGTGATTTAACTGTGCTGGTTGTCATTCAAAAACCTGATATTTTCTTTTTACTTCTGTCCTTCTCAGGCCTTCAGTGAGGTTCAGCACGTTGCTTAGAGCTATTATCCTTTTGTATTCACACTTTCATAACATGTCCTTGTCTACATTTTTTAACACATTTATTAATTCATCTCATACTCAGCTCTTATAGACTCAGTATTCTGGCTGTCTTTCCATTTCCAGATATTTTCCTCTCAGAGACAACATAGTCTGAACACAATGACCCTCATCTGAATAGAGTCAGTCTTGTATAGATGTCGACACACTTCCCGCCTACTCTCTCTTTTCTCTACCGATGTTATTCGAACCTTTATATTTATCTTTCTATACTGATGACAGACTTTCCTGTCCCTGTTAAATGTCAGTTGAACTCATTTGAGCACAATTGTCTCCCACTCAGACCCGCCGACAGTGGAGCCGGTTTACATGGAGATGCGTCAGGGTCTGGGGAGGCCTGTGGTGATGACCTGCAGGGTGCTGCGAGCTCATCCATCCCGTGTGCTGCGATTCGAGTGGCTTCTATCGAACCGGCTGCTCCACGCTGGAGCCTTCGACGCCCAAAGAGATGAGACAGAGTACACCATCCGCAGCTTGAACCGAGACGGCTGGGGGGAGTACACCTGTAATGTCATCAATGAGGCCGGAGCAGGCAAATGCACCTTCCAGGTTACAGGTAAAGAACACTTGTCAACAGGAATTAAATAAAATAAGACAATCTTTATTGTCATTGCACATAACTGTACAACAAAATTTGCAGTGCCATTCCTGAATAAAAACAGTTCACACATTCAAATCTAGACACACGGTTTCAAATAGTCATCCACAAACATCAGACAAGAAAGAAAATAGCTTAAAAGATTAAGAGTTAAAACAGTAAATATTTGTATATATTTGTTGTTCTACCACTTAGCCTTCTTTATGTAGGTATAAAATTGCTTTATAACATAATTATAAAATAATATTAATTATTGTTTCCAGACAAAGATAGACAAAAGCAGCTTCAGATTTGAATGAAGTGAATGACAACTGTTGCTAGCAAATGTTGCTGTAGCTAGCTAGCTAATTAAGTTAACATTAGCTCCATGATTTGGTTTACAGCACTGTTTCCAGCTGACTGTTAACTGTTTTAAGCTGACTTGTTTGATTGAAGATTGAGGGTATTGCTTTGTGTTTTGATGTATCCTTTTACTTGCCCATATGGAAATGAACTACTGGAGCTAAATCTGGTGCAGAGAATCTTTTCTCTCTTTCAGATTTATCTTTCTTGTACATAGTCCCTGATGTAAATAACTGTAGTAAACTAAACTATAAGAGGGGTCCAGTAAAAAGGTGTCATACAAATTAGGGCAGCTTGAGTTTGCCAAAAATAATGATCGTTCATGTTAGTCAAGCGTAAGAGCGCATCTAAAACGATAACTTATTTACTCTTCTGGTTGATCATATTGCCTTGTGGTGTTGACACCTCCATGTAACAAAATCTACATCATACTTGTCGTTGCTCATTAAACGCGGAACCAAAGTATATCCAAACAGCCTCTTGGTTTTACCCTTTTCTGTCGACCAAACTTTCTTTCTCTATCATTTTGACTTGAGCTTGAACTCAACATTCCACAGCTTGACAGAGAGTGATTCTGGGCGGAAATATCTGGTGGGATGCGCTGGATTTCTAACATAAGTAAAACATGAGCATTATTGCTAAATGGAACCCAGTTAATTAATAACTTTTTATCTTATTTCACAATTGTCTGAAGCAAAAATAAAATAAAATAAAATTGCCAAATCCTTACACCAAAAGACTGAGGCTAAAGCGTCTTATCCCATTCCAGAAAGTCATCACTGGTCGATGATTCAGTTAGAAGACATGGAGATAAGGAAACATCGTCATATCTTAGTTTGTGCCACTACAACAGTATGACAAGGGCAAATATCAAAGATCAGACTCGTATTTCATAGTCCATAGACCAGCAAGGCAGGTTTAGTTAAAGTTTTATTATTCATATCTGTTTATCTGTTACATTTTCAAAGTAGGTTTAATTTTTAATGTCACAGAAAAAAAGCTTTCAGGATAAGCACTAACTGATGTTTCTGGTGATAATGAGTTTGGGTGAGATTTCTGGAGTGTAAGCGTTCTCAAATCAAATAAAGAACACAACAGAGCTGCGAACGATAGCCTTAACTCTGACAGAGGCATCCAGGCAGATTAATTACAGTTGATCCACTGCCATGAACTGTGCTTTTTGTTTAAGGCAAGTACTTCTTGGCCTTGAAAGTAATGCTGGGTTGAGTGATTACTGTAGGTGGGAAGTCAGATATGCTGGCAGATGCACCTCGCAGATCAGACAAACACAGTTTAATCTGTAATTTGCACTTTTGGTCTTTGTGACTTAACTTTTAAAAGTTTAAAAAAAAAAAGACACAACCCTCCAAACTCTTTAAAGGCAAAGCTGTAGCTCTCACTGCGGTCCTCTTGTGAAACTTAAAATTTCGATTACCTATTGTGTCTAAATGCAGTGACTAAGTAATGACACGAAGCACGAAGTTAAACAACGGCATAAAACACGGAAACAGCTCTTTTAGCCGCTACAGGGAACAAATAGCTGTGTCCTGATCATATGCTGTTGTTTAACTTCTTGTTTTAGTGTCGGAACATCAGCTGGACATGACTGAACATTCTGTGTGTTTCTCCTCTTTTAAAACGAGGGTTTATCGTGTTTTTTGATGGATAAGCCGAGTGCCCATGCACCTCCATTGTTTTCAGCTGGGAACAGTGAGCCCCAGCTCTCAGGACTGCACCACTCATCATAGTAATGCTGTAGAACATTGTATATAATTGTAAATATGTGCAATGTGCAAAAAAACAAACTTCTCCTTTAAAACTGCACAGGACGACAGCCATTTTGCTGCCAGTCATCTGTATGTCTCCAACAACTTCTCCAGTATGCACTCAGGTTTGTAATTAGAGTTCTTAGTGAGAATTTTTTGGACAGCTGAAATTGCCTCCTCAAATACATAACAGTCCTTGTCACACTGTGTTTTGGGCACCTGGATGTCCCTGATGATGGACAATTAATTTAAAGGAAGAGTGAAAAAATAATGTGTAGATCGCCGATCTGAATGGGAGGCGTCAATCATGTCCACTTCTCCCTTGTCTCAGATAATATGCACTTAGCCTCTTCCTGCAATCTCTTTTTTAGAGAGAGAGATTGCCTCTTTTTTCATCAAGTGTTCATCTCCTAGTTGGTTGTTATGACAGGACCAAATTAGTTTGGCTGTGCTGAGTGACCGCAGGAACTCTGGCCAAGGTTTCAATCTCCCAGACCTCCCATTAGAGACAGGAGCCGCAGGGTCACAAGAGGAGCATTTGTCACTTTGATCCTCTGCTACTTAGGTTGCTCTCCTCTTTGATACTGTCTCTTTCTCTCCATCCACTGCTGTCCTCTAACTGTACCTTTGTGCACTTGATTTTTCGTTCTCCTCTCGTGCTCTTTCTTTTCCTCCTTGACCATGTTTTTTTTTCCTCAATTCCTCCTCTTTCTCATTTTAAATGTTTTTTTATTGTCCTCACTCTTTCCTGTTTGCCTGCAGAGAAAGAAGGCCCCCTTCCTGGTGAAACAGGTAGAGCACAGAGACAGAAGCAGCGTAGTTCCCTCCAGCCATTTGTTTCTCGACACAGGGCTGGGGTTTGCCCGCAATTGCTCCCTCTTCCTACCTCTACTCCCCTCCGTGCTCTTTCATCCTCCATCCTTCCTTCCCTTTCTCTCTCTCCCGCCATCGCTCCACTCCTCCCGCCCAATGTTCCAGATTCCCACCATCTGGACTCTGTGGTTGCCAAAGGTATGGAGGCTCTTTTAGCAACCCCCTGAGTGCAAGAGCATGGTGCAGAAAATCCACTTTGGTTCCTCCAATCATCCATGAAATCTGGTGTGCCTCATTCCCTTAACTCCAGCTCTTATTCTTTAAAATTTCTCTTATTTTAGTCGGAAACTTGATAACCATAATATGAGATCAAGAGCATTCTGTAGTGTAGCCTAAATAAATAATCTACCAGAGAGAAAGCAGATATCAGCTTCTCTGTAGGACTTGTGAGCCCACTTCAAGAAGAAGCTCATGAAATATTTGTCAGGGCTTACACAGTGAGGTAGTATCTTAGTTTGCTCTCTTTACAGACTGCAGACAGGTAGACATCTGATATTCCCTCCACGCTCTCTCCCTGACTTCCTGCAAAACGTGTTGATGTGTAATAAACATATCAGCTTGGTGCCACAGTGACTCGATCACACTCACAGATCCAGTCACCAATCTGTCATCTACATGCACGTTACCATGCCGACAGACACATGCAAAATCAAGTCCTGCACCACTCCGTTCTGTGGCTTACAGAAATGCTGTCGCCTCAAAAAGTGTATTTGCCAAGGGAGAGCGTGTGTGCATGTGCATGGATGCCCATGTGCCAAGCCATTGGGACATCTGTGGAAACAGTGAGTCGGCTGTAATGGCCAAGTTGGCCATTAAATTGTGCCAGGGGAGAGACCCCTCGGAGGGATGTAATGTGTACCACTGAACTTTGGCTCTGGCTCTCTGTCCTGGGATCCCTTATTTTTCAGGAAGGGCTGAAATCATCTCCTTTGAAGGACTGGGACATTTTGACTGTCTTTGAGTCTTTGTCCTGCTTTTCTTCTTTTATGTCATTCCAGTCTGATGCAGTCTGTGATTTATGCACAAGTCTGCATTTACTGTACATCCTGTCCTTAGGCTACAAATGTGTAGTGGAGCATCTATGGGTGAAGCACTGGACATAGAATACACAGACATGACATTAAACATTTATTCCACCAATTTATTACTGTACTCAAAGTTAGGAGACCTTCATGGGGCTACACCCTCAAAAATCTGGGTGCTACTTGTCCCATAACTCAGCTTCATGGCATCTTTCATGGTCATGTCCAGATGGTAACCCCAGGTCTGAGAAAAATTGTGATCATTTTATCTCAAATTTCGCTGCAGGAAGAATGTCAGTGCACCTTAACCTACTCACACAAAAGCCCGTCTGGTGCTCTCAGAGAGGAGCAGTGTTGAAGAAAAGAAACTTTATAGATGAATCCAAAGTAGCTGGAAAACGAGGATAACTGACAAGACTTGACTTTAGAATAACAAAGACGTACCTGGCGTCTGAAATCAAATTCTAGCTTGTTGTACCGAACCTCGATCTTTGCATAACTGCAACCAACTGTTTATCCCTAAACCTAACCAGTTTCCCCTCATTATCACTTTAAAAAGCATAATTGGCTTGTACAGCTAGCTCATTTTAGAAGCAACGCATACAAATATGGTTCATCATCCATAATTCTCAACAAACAAACACAGTCTTTCACTAGACCCTTCCTTGTAAAGGCCATACTGGTGTCACTGTCATTTTGCTTTGTCAACATTGGCCACAAAGGTTACATAAACCTCACCCGTTTTTCCTAAAAAAGCGTAAATTGTGTTGGTTTACATTTTGTCCATATTAAATAAAAGTTACAGACAGAACCTTAAAATGTGTGATTCAAGAGAGCGTCTGTGTCAAAATTCCTCTTCACGCTAATATTGATGCTAGAAAGGAAGCACTTGTCAGTAACTATTTTTCTAGACGTAATAATTTTCGTCTCAATGGTTAGAGGCTCTCCCCTCTCTCTCATTTAAAGATTTTTGACCAAATCAACACAGACGTTCTCTTTGAAAGCATGAATTACCTATACCCAGCAATTTTCAAGTGTCCTTTAGTGTTTCTACACCCTTTCAACATGAATGGCAGTGAATGGGGTTGAGATCTACTAAAGTATACATGTGGCTGAAATTAAACAACAGCATTTGTAGAAGAAAGGTTCAGTCTCTGCCAGTGGTGAAAAGTCAAAAAGAGGCTGATAAGGTCCTTTAAAGCAAGCTTTTATGAAAGCTATCAAACCTAAGGAAGGCAACTGCAGTGACATTATCAGGGTTATTTCTAAACTCCCCTCTAGAACCAAAAAAGACAACATAGTGTAAAACAAACTTCATGTGTAAAAACAGCAAAGTCAACCTTTAAGGCGTTAATTTGTGTAATCGCTGCAAAACTGAGATTTAAAAAGAATCAACTGCGTCTGCAGATCCTTCTTCCTCTTTAGTGACTCTTCTCCCGGACATATTTCGAATTCCCAAATTCACAAAAAGTGCAAACAATGTTCCTCATTTCTCCTGCCTTTAAATCCTCTTTTTGGCCGTCTGTCGCAAATGAGAGCGAGGAAAAATTTGCTGGGACAATGTTCAGATATTCATTGTCTGCATTTAGCGAGTTTGCTCACAAAATGGATTTGTGTTCCTCATAATAACGTGCTCGCATGGTCCCAGTTCCTCTTCTTATTGTGGCCATTGTTTCTAATGATGCAGCCATCATCGGGTGGAAAGCGGTGCCCAAAGTCAGCTACATCACAGGGAAAATGTATTTGTCTTAGTGTTACATACACACACACACACACACACACACACACACATACAAATTACTGTCTCTTTTGTTTTATCTTAACTGCACTCAGTCTATTCTGATAAATTATTATTTAATCCATCATCTGTTTTACTTATGTTTTTGTTGTCTTCATTTATTTATGTGTGTGTTTGTTTGGCTCTTTGAGCTGTGTTATAAAAGGACCACTTGGGCCTTTTTTGAGCTCAAGTAGCACAGTCCGATGGGGTTTCTGTGTGTTTGTATGTAGTTTTTGTTATTATCATTTTTCATATCTTCAAGTGAAAGAAAAAGCAAGATAGATTTTCCCATCAAACCTGCGCATGTCTCTATCTCAGGGGCTTTTGAAGCTCATCAGCTTTGAGTTGCAGACCTGGTTTTTGGTAAGTCAACTCTCTGTTTTTCTAGCCCAGATCACTTGGGTTACTTCACTCCCACAGTAAATGCTGGATGTTGTTGAATACTTTCTGCATCTCAAAGAGACAAACTGACATTGATGGATCCTGTAGGTACTAATGACTGACATTACATTGTCAGAGTAAAAAGGCAGCATATGAATAATGTTATCTGTGATCAGACTGAGAGTCTGTCAGGCTTGAAGGACAGACAATCCATTCCGCTGTTTTGCAGTTTTTTTTTTCTGACCTATTTTTTTGTGGATGTGCTTCTTTTATATCAATACAATATCACAAGATTAGTGGCTCTGGATCAGCCTCCTGTTTACGCTGGCCGAGAAATCAGAAGTCACAGCAGGTCAAGCAAACAAAATTCAATAGCAGTTAATATGAGCAATGATTAGGCGTCTTGCTGCTTTTGTTTTTGTTTGTTTTAAGTTCATAGGACGAGAAGGGAGGGAGTTGAAGAAGAATAAGCTGAATAGTTTGGATGGAAGTGACTCATTACAAGTTCAATGCCGTTGCCCTTAAAGAAAAGAAACCACAGAGAGATTTCATTCTCTGTTCCAGAGGGGCACAACCAGGCAATTACTGCAGAGTCTGCTAATGTCACTAATGTCTTTCCCCTACAGTCAGTTAGCTATTCGTGCAGTGGTGTTGGGTTTATCTCGGCCAGCTGTGCATCCATATGTAAGCGTCATTCCTGCCACAAAAGCCTACATCACACATCAGCCTGGCACCATATAGCCGAGCTTACCATATGGTGGGACAAAGTGTTTTCCTGAACAAGAAAACATGTTCACAAACCCTTAAAAAATGGAAAGAAGTCTGCAAACAAGGTCAACTTATTGCCTAAAGGGTTTTCGTGAGCTGTGATTAGTCATCGCATTGGTTCTGCTGTTATAAACAGGATTTTTAAAAAAATCAATTAAGCCTTCTGTACTTCAGTTTTGATGTCTCTCACCCAGGGTTATCTGTTTCAAGCGGTGCAGGTGGGTTAGTTAATGCGCTTCATCACACATTACCTATTAATAGCGCTGAGAGTAATTAAATAACATTATAAGACATTTACTTTTTAAAATGTTCCTCAGAAAAAGACACAAACATGATACGATAGATTAGTACAAGGCACTTCAGATCAATGAATGTCATGGGTTTATGGCTTTTAAAGGCACAATATGCACCCGTTTGAATAGTCTTCACAGTCATGTGTTCCTTAAGCAGAGTTTGCGTGGGAATCTTGTGAAAACATACAATGATACGAGTCACTTTAATTATAGGTTCCTGCCTTTGTTCTGCTGCAAATTACAGCCTCTTCATCTGCGTGTACCAGCCCCACTGTACAGTTTAAAATGCATAAACACAACTGACAGTATCCGCCAGGCTGGCTTATGTAACATTTACTGTACAGTATGCTATAAACACAGCTGGACCTATATGGAGAAACACAGTGAAAGTGAAGTGCAGACAGTATTTGTCTTTTTCCTTCTTTTTATTGCATTAGCATCTCAGCAAGCCACGAAAAAACATTGCGTGATAGCATCTTCAAGTATGAAAGGTTCAATTTGCAGAACACTGCTGCAGCATTCAGCGTGCTGACCTTGTGAGGTGCATTTCTTACCTCAACACAAAAAACAAAACATTTAAAAATAAATGACATTGTGAATTATTAACAGTATTTTTCTGGCTCTCGCTTGTTTTTCTTCTTCTTCATTTTTTTTTATCAGGCTGATGAATGAGCCTTCAGAATATCATATTGTATCTTAAATAGCTTTATCTATGTAAAGGCCAAGTGATCTGCAGAGGGCTGCCCAAAGCATCATTAACCTGATTTATTATCCAAACTGCAGAACTAAGTGCCCTCAGTGTTGATTTTGACTTATTTTCATGGAGGATTATGAGAATTGATCGAACTGGTAAGAAGCCCAAAGAAACGGCAAATTGTATTTTTTTTCCCCATACAAAGGCACCTCCATAGATTTGACTGATTGTTTTCACAGCTCAACTTTTGTGCAAAGCAGTCAAAAAAATTTGTCTGCGTGGTATGGATTATGTTTACTCCTGTTAATTTGTCAATGTTAGCCCCACTTTGCTTTGCTTGTCAAGGTATGAATCCCATCCAACGACTGTGTATTTTTGTCATCTCACATCAGATGCAACTAATGTTGCATGATCATACAGCTGCATGAACAGTCAGTCAGATTCCTCTGCCACTGTTTGTTTTCTTGTGTTGTCAGACAATGTCCTTAAAAAAGACATATTGTACTCATTTTGGGGTCTTTGATTTTGAATTTGGACTCCTATAGAGCAGCTAGATATAATTAGCCAGACAGCAAAGTCTGTAGATCTTCGGAAAACTATGACTTGTGCCATTTGTCTTCCTTCTATTTTCTGCACTCTCTCAGAATGGTCTGTGTAGGTTATTCCTCCTCCTTTCCCACATTTGCGCCTCTGCACTCCGCTATACTCAAAACCCCCTTACTGACACAAAACAAATAAAGCAAGGACATTGATGAAGTATTGCTCACAGCTT
>JAQFJB010000010.1:7631705-7646308 GCA_029874875.1 Naso minor | reverse complement strand
TTTTTTTTTTACTGTTTTCAGCTGGTTTTGCACACAGTTGTTGAACAGATTATTATGTCTGCATCTGTGCAAGAGTGAACCAACAGTATTTCAGGAGTCAAAAACAAAATTTTCTGCATGTGTTTATTAAGAAGAGAAGATCACTTTCCCAGTCTATAGTTGCAGGCATTCATAGTTTGAGCAAATTAATTTCTTTCCACCTTCTTGCCTTAATATCTCAAGAGAGTACATTTTGTGACCACTATTTCCTTCCTGTTAGGCATAACAACCTTTTCTCTGCTGTGTCAGATGAAATGAAAACTCTTGTGCGTTTTCAGCTCACTCTTGTGCTATACAGCGTTCCCTGTGACTGATTGAGCCTCAACTTGAGCATTGATTTAGAGTGATGATAAGATTTTTTTCAAATGTCTTCTGGTTAGGAACAGTTCGAACCTGAATAAGGCAAAAAAAACAAAAAAAAAAGTCACAGAGGTGAGCAAGAAGTGAGATGGAGGAGATAAATGACTAGGAGGAGAGGCTCCTTTTGTAAATAAATGAATTCAGATATACCCCGGGACTGACTGTGGAAAAGTGGTGCAGCAAAGAAAGCTTTGGCATGTGGACTCCACCTCTTCAATCTATTTATAGATCCAGCAGCAGCTCCTCTCCCCTTCCCCTGGAATTATCATTTTCTCTCGCTACTTCTGAATTAATACTTAGAGCCGGTAGACTTCATGGCTCCGTAATGGATTGCTTTGTGTTATCGTCCAGTGCCCTCGTGAGAGACTGTCTGACTGAAGGGAAAATGGGACTGACGTTCTTGCTGAAAGGCATGCACGGTCAAGAATCCCAAAACACAAATCACAGCACCTGTCAGGGATGCAGGGGAAGGTGTGAAACATGCCTTTGTTTTGATACTGTATAGCTCACTTATTCAAACCTTCTCAGCTGTGCAAAGGCTTGATTGCCCACCTCTATCCCCTGTAGACGTCTTTGTCATTCTAGCCATCTTGGAATTGCTTCTTCCTCTTCCTGTTTTTCAATTGATCTGTCAGAGTGTGCAAGCAGATCAATACACTCATACTATACAATCATCATACCTCTGTAATCACATGCAGCCAATCTACAGTAGATCAGCGCTCGTCTAACATTACACTATCACTCTGATTATTCCTGTGTTTCTTGTGGCGCCTGCTATTGCTTTGATAGATCCTGCTGTTTTTTAAAGTTGGTGTTGAAAAACGAAGAAAAAGCCATGAACTGTTGCCGCAATCAAATGAAATTAAATCAATATGGCACTGTGCCTCTGTGGGGAAAATGTGGAGAATGAAAGGTAATGGGATGTAAACAGAAACTTTAATTGAGCGCAGACGCCGTGATTCAGCAAACATTAATGGGAATCAAAACAACGGTGCAAAATCCATAAGCCAATAATGTGTATGATTCAAAATGCCTGCAAAGTTAAATGTTTGTCTCAATCAGCTTTTAAAGTTCAACTTCATTCGCACACATTACAGCACAAGCACTTTTTTGATATGGAAATTTGCTTCCAGTATATATATATACTTATATATATATATATACCTTATATATATACCTCTCTGCCTGGCCTTGGTATTCCTCTGAAAGTGTTACTCAGTAACATTCGAAATCATCTTTTCTTTACTTTGAGCCTTGAGGTTCTCAAAAAACAAAAAAAAAATGACCCACTGCAGGCAGAGTGGCTTTGCCCCTTATACTAGAGAATGCCAGGCCTGCTTGCAGCATCACACAATTATCTTAATGTAATGAAAGAAAGCTGCATGCTGTGGGAACTCGACAACCATAATGATGCAAACTTTCATTCTCAAAGTAGCTCCTGCTCCTGCTACAGTCTGCATTAAATCAATGTTAAGGATTTTTTCAAATACCTCTACAGGTATTTCTATTTCACTGAAGTGATAAAAAATATTGTATTATTTTTTAAGACATAATAATGGTCGAATGAATTAGATGTAAAATGAAAAAGTAGTCCCACAGAGTGCTAGTTTCATCAGAGCTTAATTAGACCTGGAATATTTGATCCACATTTCAAGGCAGGCTCACATTCATGTCTTAGTTAAAGGTTTTTAATATCATAAGTCTAAAAATCATTCAAACATCTTCCAATTTATGTAATATAAACTGCAAAATAATGGGCAATTTCAGTCAGCGATGCTTCAGAATTGTCAGAGAATTGTCTGTTTATGGAAAATGGTTATATAGTTAAATTTAAATGACAGTAGTCATCTCTCTTAGGGAAAATCTGCTGCCACAAAGAATTTGCTGCAAGATTTTTCCCCTTAATAAACACTTAAAGGGAAAAAAAAACTCATTTACATCAACATTGCCCAAAATGTAGCACATTAGAAGAACTTTTTGACAGTGGATGGACACACCTGCATGAACACAACTGGATGTTTCTAATCAGCTGTTGCCCGAGCAGCTGATGATTGAGCCGATGATTGTGAAGCACTAATGTAGCTATTCAGCTAATGCAAGTGCAGCTTCTGCCTGAATTAATAAATTGGACTTCAGTTGCCAGTATGTAGGATTGAGTGACATCTAGTGGTAGAGTTGCAGATTACATGTGACTGAATGTGGCTCTGCTGGCTTTCTCTTCCAAGCTTGCAAGAGAAGCTACAGTGGCACTTTTACTTGTGGAAAACATAAAAAAGCCCTCTGCAGAGCAAGTGTTTGGTTTGTCCATCTTGGGCTACGGTAGAAACATTCTGATGCAACATGGGGGACTCAAAGGAGGAGAAAATGTTGATTCAAAACTATTATTGTAAATGAACAAAAACAGAATGAATCTTATTTGCAGGGAATCATTCATGAATGAAAACATGTCTTTGAATGTCATATTCCATATCTGCCATGTGCTACTAATAGACTCTTCTAAATCTTTTATGCTGGACCTTAAGCTGAATTTTATAATGTCAGTGGTCTCAAATTTAGAAAGAAATCGAAATAAAGCCAAAACACTGCGATACAAAAGCTAGGAAATGCATGTGGGTGAGATTTGATGTTTTGTCGCTACTGACACGGAAATGTCACGCTTCTCATTTGCTGCTTCAACCCCTCTCGTCCAATCCACACACATTACCCAGACTGCCAAATATAAACAAAACAGTATGTGTCATTTTTAATATGCCAGAGTAGTTTGGAAACAACAGGTGTCCCTTTTGTCCAAAGTTGTTTTCCCCTCTCATTTCAAAATATCAGACGTGCTTCAAAGGACACGTCCTCTTTTCAAAATGTGTTAAACAAACAAACACACGCATGTATTTACAGCTACACTGTGTAATTTATGGCAATTAACTGCCATAGCTTTTGTACTGTAGAAGATAGAAAAAAAATCAAAGGACTGGTTGGGACAAGTGCGTCATCTGCAATTACCAATGGCAGACAAAACACTCTATTTACCTGCAAACTAATGGTGATGAAAACTTGCACTCCATAATTGTGGATCATCAAGACTCTAAGTAATTACTTAATTGGTATTGTTCTCTCACACACAGACACACACACTGACTCTGCTCCACTGCTATCACACCTTCATTCACTCCATCTCTGTCTCTCCTGCTAGTAACACACTTCCTCTTTTCCGTTGACTGAGAAGGGCATGTAAAGTCACTAATTGGGATGCAGGAGCTGTAACTTGTATTTGTGCAGCTCTTCCCCTCAAACTGATTCTCAAGGATAAAATGAACCCTACTTCTCTTCCCTTTGCCCCCCAGCAAATGCAGCAACAAGCCCTCCTTTTGTTTCTTTGAATTTCCAAGGGGCTGTACTATATCACAAGACTTGAAAGGCACGAGCTAATTTTTTCGTGATACCTGAGCTTAGTCACCCAAAGACGGGTTTGCTCGCGTGCAGAGACGAGATATAAAATGCCTGTCAGTTCAAAGTGCCTGAAGAGAAACCAACATTGTAAAACTTGATTAAAGAAAAACTTTTAAGACAGTCGTGTACAGAGCAGAGAGGTGCCGTCCCTACTGTACTCACAGACAGCCTGTAGTGTGAGTACGGTAAAGCAGACTGAGGCATGTCTTTGAAAGTGAAAGTGAATATAAGAATGTCTCGGTGCTTGCTAATGGCACTCTTTGATTTCAAAAGCAGGAGCTGCTTTGAAAACAAAAGTGGCTAATGAGCAGCAAGCTGTCAAGAGCTTACAGAGACTAAAATGTTTTTGTTGTGTAGAATTAAATATTGGCAGATCATGCAACCAGCTATAGAAAAAGTTAACAGGCAGATTAAATGGACCCATCCCACATAAAGGGCGAAGGCTATAAATACTTGCTGTGTTCAAAAACATAATATGTTCCCAGGGGACATGTTCACGCTCTAATACTACAGTACTGGCAAAATCTGTAGTTTCTTGTACAGTATGTATTTTATCACAATATGTTTATTATGATCCATTGTTAGAAAACTGTAATGTGAGTTGGCATCGGTTTGTATGTTTCACTGTTGAGCCCCATTCAGACCAAATCAGAATCAAAACATTTTGCATTCTTTTTTATAAGTGTGTTTTTTAATCAGGCTGCGGGGCAGACCACAGGTGGTTCCAATAAAAACCCAAAAAACAGAGAAACAAAGGCCCCAGGGTGAGGTGTTGAACCAGTGTCAACTTTAAGTAAAATGCAACCTGATGTCAAGTTGCACTTGCCAATTAGCTGATGGACCAATAAGAGCTAAACAAGTCCGTCATGGAGGATTGCGAAGATGTGAATTTACATTTGAAAGTGGGCTGATGCTCACACCTCCACATAAACCTGTGATCATTGCCACATCATCTGGTTTAGTCTAAAACGACCTTTATACATTATCCAACATTTCCACATTGTCTCAAAGCAACTGTTTGGTTGAGTTGTGTTCTTTCATCCAGTGAGATAGGCTTCCATGACACTACTTGATGACATCATCAACCTACTGCTGTTTTTAAGGAGACCCCTAGTGGCAGAAATTAGATTTTTTTGTGAATAAATAGCAGACTGTGGCTGATAGTGAAAAGGCTTTAAATAAAGTAAAACAAGCGTGAATTCATAACAGCTGCAACCAATCATCTTAGACAAACAATCGATGAGTTATGGGAAGGGGCGGGGCTAAAGTGTAGAGGCGGGGGAAAATCATGCCAACAACAGTGTGTGATCGTGTGTGTGTGTGTGTTCTACAAAGTTTGATCATGTTACATGAACTTTTTTTTAGAAGTTATGTGCTTTTTTGTTACAGGCCACTCCCTCTACCACGCCCCCTTTTTTCCCACTTAGACCAAAAAGTTAATCAGCGGCCCTTTGGCTTGTGACCAACACTTCCACTTAATGTTTTGCACGTCTGTGAATCTATTTGGAAGTTGTGCAACTTTTCGTAGTAGGCCACTCCCATTGCCACGCCCCCTTTCAGCAAATTGGCATGAACACAAACACACACACTTAACCTCCATGCCAAATTTCAGCCTCTTAGGGCAAAAACTGTGGCTGCCAAAGAATGGGGAATTTTTGTGTGCCAACCGTGCGACCAATAGAGCTGCTGGTTGCAGCTAAAAATGTCTGTTTGTTCGTAGGTAAAGAAACAGAATTTGTGTCTTGAGATTTTCAAAAAACTGAAACTCTTGTGCTTCTTCTTCCCTTCCAGATGGGGCTGCAGCGCTGGTGGGAGCAGGAGATCCCTGTGGACGGAACAATCAATAAAGGAGAGCTAATGACACACAACCTGACTGAGCTGATAAAGCCTGAATCTTACGAGGTGCGCCTCACCCCCATCACTCGCTTTGGAGAGGGCGACTCCACCATCCGTATTGTCACTTACAGCGGTGAGTCCTGTTTACTAACTCTGACTCTAGCAACATCTTTCTGGAGGACAATGATCACTCTACTCATCCTGCTGTATTTTAATGTGTAAACACTTAGAAAATATAGAGATAACACAAGACACAAGAGTCAGTTTCATTTTAGTCTCCCACTTGAGCTTTGTCCAAAATTGTTCACTCACTCACTCACTATTCCCTATATAGTGTGTATTATACAGTGAACTAAATAGGGAAGGTATGGACGACATTTCAGGCACTACATAGAAATTCTCTAAACATCATTGCATCAGTAGATGTGCCGGATATTCATGCAACGCAAACAGGCCCGCCCAGCATCATGTCAACCAACCAAGCACACAGGAGTACAACATTGAAATGTATGGGGATTGTATTGATGTTGCATAGTAGTTTTTTTCAATGTTAAATCCCAAATAAACTGGTGAAAATCCAAATATATGGATGTTTGTTTTGTCAGCTATGGTCCTGTGTCCTGATTGGTCCAGATCAAAAGCTGTAATAGCCCACAATAACTGTAATAGTTCACAAACTGTCACGCTAACAGCTAATTTAGCTATCAGTGGCTAAAGTTGTTGGAATATATTAATCCCTCTGAATGTTTTGCTACTTTGGGTAAAACTTTTGCTTCCTGGCGCAGATGGAGGCGAAGGCAAATTTGCCGCAGGAGTTTATTAAGTCGTCTTTGGTTAATTCGCTGACAAACTTCTATTAGCTAACATGCTAACTAACTTAAGCAAACCCTACTGGCTTTCTAACTACTTCTTCTTCAGAAATGCACAACCGCACTGCATTGAGGTATACAGGAGTAAAACATAGGGTACATCGTATGTACACTGAAATTTGCTGTGCATTGTGGGTATATAGTGCACTATATAGTGAATGAAATTATCCACTATGAATTTGAGCACTACTACAAAATGGTGAAAACACCATATAGAGCGCTATTTCCATGATAGGGAATGGTTTTGAACACAGCATGGGACATGTGGCTGCACAGGTGGAGGAATCACAGCTACAGCTGGTGATGTTATCCTTCAGCTAAGTCAGAAATACTCCTAAATGAACTGCAGGTAGAGTCTGTGCTGCAGCACCATGACACTTGTTCATCAACTCTGATGGAAATCAGAAGTTCACTCTGCTATCACCAATCGTTAGCATCATCATGCTGCTAATGTTTTATTGATGATATGTATGAGGAAGGAGCAGTTAAAAGTGAGTTTATTAAAATAATTTGAGATGCATCTTAACACATTCAGTCATTAGAAGACTGCTTGAAATCAGCTTGCTTTGCTTCTTTGCCAGTTTGAATGATAATCTGACTAATCATCTCCTCCTCGTGACCTTTGCTGCTCAAGTCAGACCCGTCCTGGATTGAAGCGAAGGCTGACTTGTTTGCTCGGAGCATGAGAGATCATCATGACATGAAAGCATGATGACTCAAAAATATAGTTTGGGTCACAAGACCAAACAGAGCTGGTCAAGATGAGTCATGCTCTGCTTTACTCAGTTTCCCCCCCAAAAACAATGTGTTTTCTGTGTGTGGTTCCCTCTCATCTTTTTGCCACTGGATGCTATTTGTCTCCTGGGATGTTTTTCATGTAACAAATAGCTTTTTCGATTTGATATTACAAATATTTGGAAAGGTCCGCCGCCCCAAGCCCCACACAGCCCCTCTAACAAAGTAAAATCTCTACCAACCAGAGAGGACTATAAGATGTTTGCTGTTGTCATGTTTTTTAATTTGGCTGTAGCTTTTGAATCAGGACTAAAGTAATAGAATAGCAGCCAGCAGGACATCATGGAGATGATGTGTACGTACTGTATGGCATGCCAGCCTGATCAGGCCAGTGAGAAAACATCAAAACACAATGTACTTCTCTACAGAAAGAAACAGCAGCTTGCAAATGGAGGTGCGTTCTTCAGCCTGTGGGACGACAGACTGGCTGCAGAACAAAAGCTACATTAGTATCCACAGTGGGCCCCAGCAGTGCCAGTGAACAGATGCACAGGTACTTGAGATGTGCATTTTCAGAAACAAACTGCCTGACTGTTTCTGTCTATCACCGACTGCTGAGGTCTTCCTGAGTGGAGCTGCTGCAGTTGTGAATAATTCAGTTTCACTGCAGCTCATCATGGCTGCTGAAAAGAGAATTGGGAAAGAGAGGAAGAGAGAGAGCAAGCGTAACTTTCTCTACAGTTAGTTTTGTAGAAGTTTGTGATATCATGTGGTCTCTGCTAAACCTTGAATGGAATTCTGCTGAATTGCATCAAATTGAAACCAATCAAAGTGAAGAGAATCGAGGCTAATTAAGACAGAGAGAGAGGAGGTGGAAGCAGCCAAGTTGGGACCGAGAAAAGAAAGAAGATACAGAGGAACAGTTAAAGGAAAAAAAGGAAGGAAGAGAGCCGATGCTGATGTGTGAATCGACTGCCCAACAAGAGGCTGGACTAATTATCACTCTAGGGCTGATCTGTTCTCCCACGCACAACATAGCATCACCACGGCAGCCTGAGCACGATCCTCTCTGCTCAAAGAGAACGTGTGTC
Organism: Naso minor; assembly: GCA_029874875.1. NCBI lineage: Eukaryota > Metazoa > Chordata > Actinopteri > Acanthuriformes > Acanthuridae > Naso > Naso minor. The sequence goes on along the minus strand of JAQFJB010000010.1, from coordinate 7,637,934 downwards.
CTTTAAGACGTCCCGACTGACGTGTGAAATACAGACCATAATCATCTCCCTCATCACTTCCTTTTCTCTCACTGGGGAAGAAGGACCTGTTGGGCATCTGGGAACAAGTTTTACAACAAAGATTTAACAATGTTACAAGTTCATGGTGAAGTAAAATTAATGTGTGATGTGTTTCCAATTAATCAGAATACATTTAGGCCTTGTTCTAGCTCTTATTATAGAAATATAATGTAATATTGTCTTGAAAGAAAGAAAACAAAGTTATTCATGTACTGGGAAGTGGAGTAGAGATACTTACCTTATTGAGATTCCTTTAAGAAGCCACCTACATGCAGCACTTTCGCTGGAGTCAGAGACAATCACGTCAAAGAACTCATGATTTATAGCAAATTGTTTTACGGCTAAATTTAGCGGAAAACGTTCTGCTGTTTTAGGGAGCTCAAACAGTCTGCAGCTGGTGAATGAGCAAATGATTGTGAAGCATGACTAAAGCAGCTGATGCCAGTCAGCTCATGCAAGCGTAACTTGAGTTCGCTGTCTGAACTAAAGCAAAGCTCACTTTATTTACGTATGCCCCAAATTGATGATACATACTAAATCTCAGCAGGTCTGCTCATACATACAAAACTGTCAAACATAAAACAGTCTGAGTGTGAAATAACCCAGATTTTTGAGAGTTCTGTCGATTAAAACAATTTTCCCACTACACAATGTGCAAAAGAAATGGAGAAGACACTCATGGATGCAAAATCTAAAACAAATTGTGGATGGTTTCATATTGAGTTTCCTTAACACATCAGAAAATGTAGAGAGAGTTTATTCTGTCTATTGGTGAAGTTTGTTCAGTGACACAGGATTACTGTCCATGATCAATGCATGTTTTTCTTGTTCGTACCAAACAGTTGTGTTCATTGTTTTTAATCCTATTAGCAAAATCACTAAAATGATTAATATTTAGCATATACATGTAGTTATATATTTATATTATGGAATTGGGACTCTCCCATTGTCTGTCAAAGAAAGAAAGAATAGAGGAAGAGATTTCTGCTGCTTGTTCGAGTCTCTCTGTCTTGATATCTATCATTCAAGCTGAAGGCACACGTGTGCAGAAGGCAGTGATCAGAAACATGGACAAACTGTTAATGTTCCACACTAGCCAAGTTTCTTTGAAGTAATCAAGCTGGCATTTTAAGATTTTCACTGGGATCGTCTGAGGTTTTGCTCTGCACATTTTCAAGCTGGTGCTTGAGCTTGTGCTTGTATAGTTTGCCGTACAGCTGGAATATGTGATATGCAAATCATTTTAATTTGCTGAAAAATTCAAAACTGACCTGTACACCAGGATGTAAACTAATATAGACTTTTTTTCAAATTATTTGAGCCGCAATTGGTAACTCTGGGGTAAAGATCAATTACTTTTTTTTTGTTCTATTTGGAAAGAATGTCATAATACCCATAAAAAGCCATTAGTAAGTGACATAGTCTGAGAGTATCGTGAGATCTCTGTGTTTTCCCATCATGCCTCTGTAACCAGGATTGGTAAAAATCTTATCCCTCCCTTTCTTTTTTCCCAATCAGTGATGTTCTCTGTACTCTCTGTCCTGATTGGTCAGTCTACGCATCGAGAAGTGACGTCGGTCCAAGCTGATTAGCTGTTCATGCCTTATGCTCTGACTCACTTCTGCCGACAACAGTGTCTGCAAGCGGCACCATCAGTAGGTTCAAGCTTGAGCTGAGATGCACCAGTTTACTCCACTGCAACTTCCCCTGCAACCGTTTCACCTCAGTTCAGATTAGACTTAGAAAAAAGAGAGAGCGACAACAAACAAAATAAAACACAGGCCGGAGCAACAGCTGCGGCGAAGTCACTTCCCAACGAGTCTCATCCTAAAGCTAACGTTAGCTGGTTAGCTCGTCACCGTTTACATCTTTATCCCTCATATTATATGTATATTATATATTATATATTATATATATATTATACTTTATTTACTTTTCTGCGTCTTATTTATGCTCATGTTCTATAAATCAATCTTTATTGCACTGTAGCTTTAACTGTATAAGCTTGTGACAAATAAAACTTGTGAATCTCGAAAGCTGAATCAAACACATGAACAGAATACTCCAAAAAGTGACAAACTCCTGAGCATAACCTGTCCCTGAAGGTTTAGACCAAATGTCAGTTTGCACTTTGACCCCTGCTTGCTTTGGTCTCCTCCAACAATCAGAGACACACACAGGGTAGGAGTCCCCTCAAATAAGCCTCATGTTTGAGTGTGAGTATTTGTCTTTCTGTGTTTACCCATCTTGGTGTTTGTGTGCTTGCTGTGCAGTGGCCAACATGGTGCTTTGCCTTTCACCAGAGGCCTGTCACCCTGACGAACACTGTGTGCGCGTGTGCGTGCGTGTGTGTGTGTGTGTGTGTGTGTGTGTGTGTGTGGTACTGACAACAACAACAACCCAAAGAAATATACCATTATCCTGTTTGTTAGCTGTTAGGATAAACATTGCTGTTGTGATGCACATAAAGCCAATGGTAGCAGCGTTTCAGTGAGTTGGCAAGAAAACACAAAAGCAGTTATAGTGTCCCCAGCTGTAGGATGAAGGATGGTGGTGTCACCGAGCTCGAAAGCCACTCTTTTAAATTTTGCTGCAGTGACAAACTCGGCATCTGTTTGATGTTTCTCATAACGCTCCCCTCTCTCTCTGCTTTCCTCCAAGACGAAGGATTTAATGTTTAAACCTCCTGTCAGCCCTCACAGTGGCACGATAAAACACGGCTGCTGTTTCTTAATTTTCCATTTTTATGCAGCTCATAGTGACATTAAGAGTGTGATGTGGTCTGTCCTAAAGTCAAAACCCACTAAATCTTACATTAAATACAGCCTAATGTGTCTGATTATTTTTGTCTCCCATTATATCTGGTGTCTGTTATCATTCGGCCAGTGGTGGTTCAGTGTAAGTCCTGTCTGTGCTTTTGTTCAGACCTGATCTCTAATCTGTGTTTACCTGAAAACTCAGTGAAGCATATATTTAGGCTATTGCTTTTGCATTGTTTAATATTTGGGCCACAGTCTTACAACATAATGGTTTCTGAGGGTAGGCAGTATTTCTTTATTACAGTTTCTTTTTATGATAATAATAAACTAGAATATCATGAACCAGAAAATAATAAGTACTTTTGTCATCATTAATATTGAACCATGTTTAGTCGTCGCAGTTTGCAAAATGACTGTGTAGCTGCTAGCTTATGCCTGCATTTTCGTGGAAAAGTTAATTAGAAGTGTTAGAAGGTTACTCTCACTGCCACGCCCCTTGTTTTTTCACACGGCAAGAACAGTTAATCATCTGTTCTTTGGCTCATGACCAACCTTTCCCTTAACCCTTGTGCAAGTGTGTGAATGAATTTGGAAGTTATGCAACTTTTTGCAATAGGCTACTCCTGTTGCCACACCCTCTATTAGCCAATTGGCACGAACGCAAACACACTCGTTCTCACACACAGACACACACTTGAACTCCATGCCAAATTTCAACCTGTTAGGGTGAAAACTATGGCTGCCAAAGAGTGGGAAATTTTTATAAACCAACTGACCGACCCACAGAGGACCTATAGAGCTATGGCAGCTAAAAATATCTTTATTAAAGGGAAAAGTCAAAACTTTTGGAAATATACATTCACCTTGTTGCAGATCAATAGCACTCTCAGGTTTGTTTGGTGATTAGACTACAGCCAATTTTCAGCTAGCTTTGCCTAGCTTAGCTTAGCTTAGCTCCGCACTAAGAAAGAAACAGCTAGCCTGGAGGCGGGAACTCTCCTGAGTCTCTGACGTTGTTAAACTTTGTTTTCGTTGTTTTGGGTGAAAGTGCTCTAGCAGCAGAAATTAAATACTGTACATGTAAATTAAAAGATGGATACTCTACATTGTTTTGTCGGTAATATGCTTCAGCCGGCTTCCAGTTATCTTAGCTTAGCACAGAGGAGGAGACAGATAGCCTGGGAGAGAGAAGTCCTTAGTGGCTGTGGTTGCCTAGAAACTATTATCATTTTTAAACTTTGGCTCTTTGACTTGTCTTTTCTTTGAAAAATCAAAGAAAAGAGATGCTAATTAGTGAGACCACGAGGTGCTGGTACACAGTCAGTCTAGCTGTTCAAGTCTTTGAGCTAAGCTAAGCTAGCCAGCCGCTGGCTCCTGCTTCAAAAGTATTTAATGGATCGACATGACAGTGGCACCAATCTTCTCATCTCACTCTCCCTAATGAAGAAAGCACTTTGCCTTTTCCACATATTTTTACCAGTCCTCTACTTATTATTTAAACCACAGCAAAGCTAATCCATGTGGAAGTCCATTAAGGAATCACTTGCATCAGTGTGTCAAATGTGCACTGTTGCAAGAGCAGAATAACACAGGTTATTATTAGAGATGACTGGCTTTTCCATGGGTCTGTCTGTGTTACATCCACTGTGAGGGAGCGGCGATTTGATTGAGGGACACAATAGTGTGATGTCGATCATGTTATTTTTGTCTGGGAAACATGAGGGGAAGGTTGCTGAATTACATTTGCCCGCACTGTTATTATTCCAGCTGGTAGTCGCAGCTGTGAAGCCATGACAGGGCTTTCTCTGAACATCATGGCACCCGCCCAGACCCCCTAAACATGATGGATGAGAATCTCTGAGAGCGTGGATGATGTGAGGTCAGTAAAAGAGGAAGAAGCTGGGCTGCTGTTGTCCATGAGGACCCTTGGCTTCAGCCATGGAATTGTCTGCTGCTTTGTAATACAGCCGCAAGGCAGCGGGGCAGGGAATCCTGCCAAGATGAAGTCAGTGTTTGTATCTGGAACGGCCTCTACGGACCGCTGTCCTTTGGCGGTCAATGAGCTCACTTTGTGTTTCGATCAAAATTAGGCAATGTGGATGGAAGGCACTCATGCATGAAGCAGCAGTTTATTTTCTCCTCCCGATTTGGAAAGTCGAAACCGGGAGTCAGACGTGAACCTCATACTTGGGTTAAGGACATGACCTGTCATAAGAGAAGTTTTTAAAGAGTTGCATTGAAAAAACTCAGCTCACTTTAAAGCTTTAACTGCGTCTGTTTTATCTTGAGAACTATTAAAATTACATTTCATCCTCCATCATTATATGAGGCTTTTTTAGCTGGAGGGGAAGGCAGAGTGCTGTAGCATTAAGACAGAAATGAGAGGTGTTTTTTAAGGCTTGCTTGAGGGCTTTTCACACCTATACTTTAACAACAACAAGCATTTTATGGAGAGTCTGAGTGCAGCGTTTGAAAACTCTGATTTTCAGGACAGAAGTTTTCAAAGACAAGCCTTGAAAAATTCTGAAAAGAATGCTTCATTTTAAATGGTTGAGTCAACAGTAGATCTCAGTCTTTATTTTATGTCTTGTTTGCAGGCATCTGTATTGAAAATAAATTATCTGTTAGTGTGTGTGTGTGTGTGTGTATGTGCATGTATCAGATTGTGTGCACGGCAGTAGTGAAGCTCAGCTTGATTTCCTCAGTGGGGGGAGAGACATTGCTCATCAGCCTCAGGAAGCTAAAGGTGTAAAAAAAAAAAAAAAAAACTGACAAGACATATTTTAGCAACCACAGTCCTGAAAGAAAGATTACAGGGAGGAAGGGGCAGCAGGAAGGACTGGGGAGGGTGTGTGAAAAGTTGCATGAAATGTGAGGTTGAGAGGGAAAGAGCCGGCGAGCAGGAGGTGGGCTAAAAGAATACAGTTTTGTCAGAAAACTCAGCATCCATTTCACAGGCCCGAGGCTGCAAGTTGTCATTTAAAAACATTTTCTCTGCAACAGCCGGGATGATTTCCTCCCTGTCTGCAGAGTCTTTCATTGCTGCAGTGCCGCTCCATGCAGGCCGGTCTAGGTTCAGCATGAAGCATCGAGTGTTGGGATGCAGGTATTTTCCACAATGGGTAACAAAAGATCATGGAGGCTTTCGTATGCCGAGTGTGTACAGCCTGTTCTTTCCACACTCGTGCCCCTCTCATGGTGAGGCTTCAGCTGGAGCGTTGCAGCTCAATGAATGTTTTATATGATTTAATTGGATATGCAATGGTTTGTTCTCTCTGTCTTCCCCGTCTGCGTGTGTGTGTGTGTCTCTGCACTTATTTGACTTCCCTCCACACCGCAAGTGAACGGACATGAATTTCTATGAACCGAACAGCAATAAACAGAAATCAGATTGCATTTCTGCTTTTAAA